>JAUCMU010000021.1:11838259-11859030 GCA_032275025.1 Enteromius treurensis | reverse complement strand
AAGCTCAAAGGCAAATCGGTCTCTCTGGCGAGTTCCCATATGTAACGTCGAAGTGATTCGACTGAAAGGGTAACCAATGGTACCCATTTTTTTTTCTTTTTCTTTTGGCTCTTTGCTTTCATGAGATTTTAAGTTTTTGTTTCTTTTTAGAGTGTTACAAGCTGTTAGTGTATGGATGAGATCCCTAAAGTTGCAAAGACTAAAGTTTGTAAAGTAATTATGTCCCCACTGGGTGCAACAAATGCCTTTTTTTTTAATGGCTTTTGTTGTTTTTGTGTCATCGCGCCAGGACATGGCATCACGTTATAGTAAGGGGCGTGACATTTCCGTCACATGCATGAGGTATTCAGCCAATCGCAATCAAAGCACATCTTGATTTTGTGGAAAATACGTTTTTTTAACCTTAAACTGCATAAACGCATTGCATTACACCAAGTACACAAAATAATGTTTCATAATGCATCATATGACACCTTTAAGACCAAAGTTACCATGTTTATAAGAAATTTTGCAAAGGTGGACATTTTGACACAGTAAAAGTGTGTAAATGTTTAAATTGGTCATATAGTCTTTCCCTGCTTATTGCATTTCATCGGCTTAAAATTGCTTTAATCCACAATGCTTAAAAACGCACAAAAATGATACAATTTCTTGATCACGTGGGCAGGTTATCGTTATAGAGACCATGGTCCAAAATATCCACCTAACAAATGTCTCCTAGTTAATTATGTCTGCAGCTACATCGCCAACCTCTATGCAATAAAGTAAAACGCTGTATTTTAGTGTATTTGCTATTGTTTGTTTTAAATGTGTGATTTATGTTCAGCAGATAAACAGAAGTTCAAGTATCTGCAGTGATTTTTTTTTTTCTTGGACGAGTCCAATTGAATTTGTCTGTTTGAGGGTTGGAGGGAAAAAAAGAAGTGTATTATGAGTACAAATCTGTTAGCACTTGTGACGAGGGATCTTTGTTTGTGTGTACATAAGCTTTTGCCTCAGGCATCGATATTGCCCATGCTAAGCTCATCTGGTGGTAGCTGATCTTTGTAACCACTTACACATGTTGGTACAGTGTAGTCATACACGCCTGATGCTCCCCTTGCAGTGCCATGCTGATGCTCCATGGGGGTAGAAGCATCTCGCAACTGCGGTATCTCGCAAACTGGCCCAGATAAGCTTTCCCAGACATCTGCTTCTCCAAAGCAAGCAAGGCCTCTCCTGCCTGCCGATGTCCCACTTCACATCAGAGGAGAGCTTCAAAATCAAACTAGAAAAGGAAAATTTGTCAGGAAAAACTTTGATGTTGGCTTGATAAAACCTTGTCTGAAAGTTAAAAAACTAGGGCTAAAACTATTAAAATTTTAATTGAATTAGTGCATTATATTCCAGTTAATTAATCAAATTAATTACGATTAATTGCATACGTCAATATTGGCTGAGCCCCCAAATGAAGAAAATTACATTTATCATGGTGGATGAATTAAGCATTTGAATAGACATTAAAATGGGGGCTTTTTTTAAATGAATATATTGTTGTTTTATCTCGGCACCCAGGTTTGTCCAAGGTAGATTTGACAGCCATTGATTCATTTTCTATCTCTGTGATAACATTATATATATGCATATTTACATTTTTGGACTTGGACTAGGACATTTTAGACTCTATTTATTTACACAGAGGACTAGGACTGCCAATTAAAAATGACAGAAGTCATTAATAACCTTACAAGATGAATGAGTGACAGCCCAAACAAGATCGCTATACTGAGAATGCTTGCTGCCTTCTACAATTTTGTCCATCAAGTTTTGAATTCACTGAACTTTCATATATATAAAAACTCCTTTTTTTTTAGCAAATCCCTTTTACTATTCTAAAAGGCTTTTCTGTCATGTAATTTGAGAACTATGTATCCTAAGTTACTTCTTTTGCTCAATTTCCAAAATCAGCCAGTAATCTCCATAAATGCAATGGATCAGGATGCAAAAAAAGTCAATTTATTAAAATGTATTAAGAATTACTTAAAGCTCAAATTTTTTTTTGCTTTTCCAATATTTTTGCCTACTCTTTGCCTACTCTTTCTATAAAAGAAAAAAGAAAATAGAAAATATTTATAAAACTGCATTTTAAATGTTGCATGGAACAGGCTGCAGGACTATGCAGAGTTTAGTTTATGTTGCTTAAAATCTCTAGGGTTGTTTGTGTAACTGTAGACTGCTCTGTCAAGCCTATGTAATTAAGTTAAGAAAACCGAGTGGACAGATCACCTGTCACAACAACAAGCAGACTAGCCATCAGTTTTTTGGTAAATAATTATAATGATGATCAGAGTCTGGTCATACTAAAGATTTCCACATTGCAGCCGAGGCTAATGAACCACAGTCGTCTCGGCTTTGTTTACTGTCCTTGTGTTTGTAAGCCATAAAAGGATTTGTATATTCTGTTTACTGTTCCACATGTTTATCTGTCTCGCTGTCTCTCTCCTGTGTATCCAGCTGTTGCTATCCCGTTCCACTCACCGCATTCTTCAGGACGGGGTGTGTGTGTGTGTGTGATGGAGAAGAGAGATGGACCTGCAAGCCCCCTTATGAGAGACAGATGGTCGGTGGTGATGCACGTGTAGAAAAGAAAGAGAGAGAAATGTATGCAAACAGAGAACAAATACGTAGAACATCTGGACCTGACTAATGAGTAGGTGTTAAGAGAGTGTTGATTGAAAGTAATAGGCATCTCTTCAAAGCGATTCAACAGTGACGTACAGATCTCTTTTTTACTAATGACACTGATGGTTTTAATATAATTGAGCATGCCGGCGTTTTCAAGGCGATCGTTTGCTGCAGCGGTCGTCTTGTCTCAGAAGTCTGGCATTATTCAGAAGAGGTGTGGCCAGGATCAATGAGAAACCATGGCAATATTGAACATTTGGAAAGAGATGTGTGCCGGGTCACATTGGCTTCTTTTAAAGGTGTAGCTCGAAAAGAATAGGAAGCACGCTCTCTGGCACTTCAAAAAGGCTTTTATCAGCATGAGTGTATCATGAGTGCTCCACCAAATTATGCCAGGCACACACACACACAAGGACGGTCGAGGTTTGACTGCTTAGCTTTAGCAGTTAGGTAGTGTTGGTAGATGCCATAACTACATCACTATGCAGTCCAAAAAAAAAGAAGAAGAAAAAAACACCTTTACGAGGTGCCGTGTATTCGGACTGACATTTTACATGCAACAACTTAATAGAAACAAATTTACATTATGTAAAAGTTATTTTATGTACAATAAATGTACAATTCAAAAGTGTTTAATGTTGCAAATTCATGTTAATATACACACATGTATGTGTGTATATATATATATATATGTGTGTGTGTATGTTTGTATAGCATGTCATAGAATATTGAATACATAATTATTCCATTTAGACATTCTACTAACTCTTAGTAACTTTTAACTACATGTCAACTAATTCTTGTTCATTCACAATTATATCTATCAACTCTCAAATTAGACTGTTAAGGTAGTTTAAGGGTTAGTAGAATAAGTTGACATAGTTGTAAAGTTTCTGATAGTCAGTATGTTGTATGATAGTCAGTATGCAGTATGTAGTGTAAATAAAGTGTTAGAAGTTATTAAGCAGACAATCGACTTATAATCGGGATCGGCTCTCCCGGCCGTAAACTGGGGACTGGAATCAGGATCGGCTCTCCAGGCCAAAACTCTGGAACTGGAATCAGGATCGGCTCTCCAGGCCAAAACTCTGGAACTGGAATCGGGATCGGCTCTCCAGGCCGTAAACTGGGGACTGGAATCAGGATCATCTCTCCAGGCCAAAACTCTGCAACTGGAATCGGGATCGGCTCTCCCGGCTGTAAACTAGGGGCTGGAATCGGGATCGGCACTCCCAGCTGTAAACTATGAACTGGATTTGGGATTGGCTTTACTGGCCGTGACCCAGGAACTGGATTCGGGATCAGCTCTCCGGGCTGTACTCAAGGGACTGGAAACGAGATCCGCTCACTTGGCTGTAAATCTAGAACTGGATTCGGGATAGGTGGAACAGGATCCGCGGGGATCAGATCTGGCATATCGGCCCACACATCCAACTCCGGTCCCTTACATCGCAGGCTGGGACCCTCGGAAATCCATGACTGCTTTTGAGATTTTGGCACCGATTGGCACCTCCATACAGTGCAGTCTCTAGGGGAGCTGGCATTGATTGAACTCCATACTGAGCTGGTTTCAGAAGTGGAATCTGCCGACGGGGAGCGAGCCGGGCAATGGAGGATGGCCTTCTTGCCGTTGCTTGTGTGGAGCAGGAAGAGGAGTCAGTCCACATAGGAGGCAGTGGAGAATCTCCTCGAGTGTGATCATCCTCTTTGTTTTCAGTTATGGTCGATCGTACTGTCAGGTTGTGTGCGTCGGCAAACAGGCAAAGATGCAATTGTAGCATATCAACATAGATTGCTTTTTAATCAGCTGGCAGAACACGGGTTACACAACTTAAAATAACATTCACTATCAACACACGACACAATACAATGGGCTTATAAACACTGGGGATGATTCAGGACAGGTGAGGGACACAGGTGGCAAGGGTTAACTAATCAACTTAAACAAGAACAGGAACATGACCAAATTAGGAAACACAGGAAGAAACGAAACCAAAACCAAAACTAAACTAGTTGCTTAAAAAAACACAGTAATATTGTGAAATATTAGTAGTTTTGTAGTTTTCAGTTGTGCTGCACATGTGTTGAAACCATCAAATATTTTCTCTTTTTTCAGGTCAAAGAAGTTCAAAAGAACTTACAAAAAATCTTTTGTAACATTGTAAATGTCTCTTTTTTTGCCATTTTTGCTCAAATTAAGTGTCCTTGCTGCATCAAAGTATTTATTTATTTTTAAATAAATCTTACTGACCCCAAACCTTTGAACAGTAGTGTACATACATTTGTAATTTTAGAGGGATTTTATTTACTTTTTAAGTACTTGACATTTAAAACTCTTAACGAAAAAAATATTCAGAACTGAGTGCCCATGAAGCACAGAAAATAGCATCCAGGTCGCAGGTCTGTGGAGCAACTGCCTTTGAGATGATTGTGAATGCTAAGGGAGGTATTACAGTCCTCCTCGACAAATACACACATGGAAGAATATAGCTTATATAGCACACGCTTATACAGTGCACGGATGCACACCATATACACAGTCCATGTGAGTGTGACAGTGACACTGAGAGTGTATAGAGAGAAAGGCAGCACATTGTCTGCATTGTTTGTGTGTGTGTCTGTGTGTGCTTGTGCACAGCCGACACTGAGCCAATGAAGAATGTGGCAGCAGCATCAGCGTGGTAAGAAAAGCCTCCAGCCCTCAGTGGTCTGCTGTGCTCTCAGCTGACGGGGGGTTGGCCGTGTGTGTGTGTACGCGACTCTGTCTGCATGCTGAGTCAGTACAGAGAGTGTAAAGCCTTTCTACTCCATTTTCATTCTTTGGTGTCGGCAGACTCACTCTCGGGCCATACAATCAATCAATATCAGCATGACAGGTGTGTACGAGTGTGTGTGCATGGCTGTCACGTAGTGTGCATATATGTGTGTATGTGCACTGTGACATGATTAGAGACCATTAAAGGGGTAGTTCACCCAAAAATTTCATCATTCCTTCACTCCATTGCTGTAGGTATTTGTATCCAAGCTGCTTTTTTGCTTTTGTGCGTGTGTGTGTGTGTGTGTGTGTGTGTGTGTGTGTTTGTGTGAGAAAAAAATGATTGATCAATATACTTGTGTTTTTTAAATGTTGTTAGAAGTCTGTATTTATTTGATTAATTATTATTTATTTTATCTTTTAAATTTAAATAAATAAATAATTAATACATACCTTTATTCAGCAAGGATGCATTAAATTGATTTAAGAGACATTTATAATGTTACAAAATATTTCTGTTTCAAAAAAAATATTGTTCTTTTGAACTTTCTATTCATCAAAGTTATTAAATCCCAAAAAATGTTGAAAATCAAGATTTTCACTAAAATATTGAGCAATGTTTTTTTTTAAACAACAATAATTAGAACCCTTCATATTATTTGCGTACCACTAATAATTGAGCAGCAAATCAGCATATTAAAGTAATTTCTGAAGAATCTTGTGACAAAGGCTGCTGAAAAAGATCAGATTTTGCACTTAAATATAAAACAGATCTTTAAATTTGTAATAATAATTTACAATATTACTGTTTTTACTGTGTGAGCTGATCAAATAAATGCAGCCTTGGTGAGAATATGAGACTTCTGATGAAAACATAAAGAAAAAAATTAATTCCAAACTTTTGATGGGTCGTGTATTGTATACAATTAGCCATACTATGAGCTGTAGCGGGTCGCAGGTTTGAATGTATCAGTCATAACGTCTGTGTGTGTGTGTGTGGTGAGCGAGGACTCTCCATCCTTTCATCTCACTGAATCACTCACAGCTCCATCAATCACTCCCTCTGACGTCTTCTCATCAACAAAGGGTCCAGCTTTGAATGATAAGAACTGTCCACACACACATAAGCCTCTATTACATGACACACACAAAGAACAAACAAGCTGCCACCATGCACACATATACAAGCACGGACACACACCTACAAGCCCTTGTTGGTGTGAGACTCTACGTTCTGCAGTTGTTATGATGCCTGCATTCTAATGTATGGGAGAAACCATCCCCCCCCACCCCCTTCATTAAACTCCCACTCAGCAGTGGCCATCACCATGAGCAGTTTCCATGGCAACATACCAGCAAACACTGATGGCAGACAAAAAAAGATCCCTCACGGGGCTTTGACCATTTACTTTCTAAGAGGAACAGAGGAAGACTTTCTCTTTCTACTGTAGATAGAGGTGTGACCAGAACTGGCATCTAAACTTTTTAACCTCCCCTTAGAAGAATTATACCATACAGTTTTGCAACCAAGGCCAATATCATTGTGTTGTATTATACACTGGCCTCAAAGAGGGTTTGGATGCTTGAGCCTCCCGTAAACTATCTGAATGTCATTGCATTAGGTAGTGTCATCTGCAAACAAATGAAATTTTGAAAAATATTTTAGCAATTTTTTTTGCGCAGTAGCTTTTGCCGGTTTCTGACAACCAGAAAGTGCCTGAACCCTTTCTGTGTTAATGTTTTACATGCATATGCATTCATATATTTTTATTCTTAGATTTAATAGTATATATATCTAACATATAAGCCTAACATATTTTTCTTAAATATATACATGCATTTGTTTGTATTTATACATACATAACAAATATACAAAGCGCAAACACATATAATATTTAACAAAAACTTTTTTCTTTTTTTATTTAACAAAAATACTTTGAAAGTACTTTTATCCAGCAAGGATGCATTACAAACATGTAAGTGACAAATTAATTAAAATAATAATAATAATAAAAATTGTGTTTTGCAGAAAGGAGAAATTAGTAAATAATGAGATAATTTTCATTTTTGGGTGAACTATCCCTTAAAGTGTCCTTTCTGAGGCCGTTGTGTTATACTGTGAAGTTACTTCCACCTTGGTTTTATATGAGTAAATCTGATTGATTTATATCACAAAGAATCTGTTAACTGACTCTCAATGAGCAAGTGAGACTAATGACACACTGTCTGCACAATTGCTTTAGTGCTGAGACAACACCTTCACGACATCTGTCCCACTAAGCTTGAGTTACAAGCATCCGCAGTTAGATTTCAGTAAGAGCTCCACTCTTGAGTAAAACTAAACTCTGTGAGGTTGATTTGAGCCATTGTCGCCCTTTAAACAAACAGCATCTCTGTCATCATCGTAATCTGCGTAACCTTCTCGTATATCACGGCTAGCTCTTTCATGATGAGAGAGTGTGAGGCCGTTCTCGATGGAAGGCAGGAGTGTCATATCTCTCACGCAAATAGTTTACCATGAACTGAGTCATTTCCTCTCAGCAGGTTGGACTCAGTTGGTGGATTCCAGAGATATCGTCGGGTAAGCTTGCAGTTTGCCAGATTTCAGACCTAAGTTAGTCAAAAACCATGAAGAACTGCAATAGTGCTTTAGAAGTCTGCAGTCACATCTCAGACTTTGAAAAGTTGCTTTTTTATTAGTCTGACAATGTTCCCAGACCGTTCTTAGGAAACGGTGCCTAAAAGCTTCAGGAAATAAATACTTACATTTTATGCATTCATTTTTTCTTACCTCGGGCCAAGAGTACTATGGTTGTAACCAGCTCATTGAGGGGAAGTTTTCCCCTCAGTATTCAGATTAGTGGTCAACCGATATAGTTTTTTAATGCCTGATACTTAATCTATTATCATCAAGAGTGTAGCTATAGCCTGAAATGTACAAATTTGTGGTTGTATCCTTGTAAAGTCCCACTGTCACTACTAACCCTAAAGTAGAACTTAAACTCAATCACAGTTTGAATGTGAACAGATAATAGATGTCCTGTAATGAGTAATTATGTAATGAGTGTGTTCTGGTAGTATCAGTTTTATGGTTCAATATAATTATTAAAATTTTTTGCCAAAAAAGAAGAAAAAAAAGAAGAAGAAAAGATCCAGCTGTAACAAAGGTATGGGGGCAATGCAAGCCAATAAATGAAAATATAAATATTAATAATTACAGATGAGAGAGAGAATCTTTTTGAAGCATGTGGTTTGTTCTTCAGATTTGGTTTAAATTGTTTTCAAAAGAAAAAGTTATATTATAAGTTGAACAAAAGTTCAAATTCTATATTTTCTCAGGTGTATAAAGAAGCGAAAGGATAAAAGTAGCATGCTAAAAGCATGTTTAATTGTTTTAAACTAATACAATTAATTACTATTATTGCAATGAAAAAACTACATTTTCATTTTATAATATTTTTGTCATTACACACAAAACGTATCATAAAAAAAAAAAAGTTTAAATGTTTTACCTTTCAGCTATATTCAATGATAATCAATAATCCACAGGGCCTCAAAGGGCCTGAGAATAGTCCTCTAACTCTATACTAACAATTATTTTTTTTTTTTATCTATAAAGAGAGAATATAATTTGCACAACTTGGAGACAAATATAAAATGTCAAAACAGGGCATTGGAAATAATTGTTACAGTTAAAAAGATCAGCATTTCTCTCCAGAGAGTTGCAAAACAGCAATCTGTAAAAAAAATGCACATTTAAGGTCTTAAGTTTCAAATAAATGGTACATTTGGCAAAGGTCTAAAAAATGAAAGTGGGTGTAATGGTCATATTTCATATTTACTGAACTTTATACATGATTGTACAATCTAAAGTTAAGAACATGCCAGTGGTTGCGCATTGTAAACAATAGAAACTTGTCTGTGGGGGCTTTAAATTGTCTTTTTTTTTTTTGTCTCTGTTTTTTTTTTCTTCTTCTTTTTTTTCTGAACTCATCAGTCAGTAGTCTCTCAGTTTTTGTCTCGTATTTGGGAATGGGTAGTATGCTGCTGCTGGTTTCAGTCACTCCATCTTTTCTTTTTTGAAACCATACGGCCTTCCCTAGGGTTCAGGTTTCCCGTCGCTTACAAACACAGACCCCCCATCCCCTCCACAGCAAGCATGTGGAACATGTCATACAGCTTTTTTAATGGGAGTATGTTAAACTGTCAGTCACTCGCTCCCAAGGGGGTGTAACCAAGACCCCACCCCTCACCACCTGCTGATCTCCCGTCCCGTCTCAGTGCTGTCCAGGCCTAGTGCAGTCCATCTCAGCACATCTCTCTGCCTGAGACGTGTCTAAATTAAACTTAATATGGCAGATTTTAAAATATCACTTCTGCTCAGATACAGGGCCGTAAGACTGATGCACAACATCATGCGCAGTATATGCCACTCCATTCAACAATCTGTAAATCAGTGCAATATGCTTAATGACACACCTGGTGTGAAATAACACATTGAGAAGAATCAGTGTGACACGTAGAGCTGTGAATAGTATTTTGTGAAATTGTACTTCGTCACTTAGAGATGCACAATGTATCATTACAATATTTTCTATTGGCTAATATTAGAGATTTGCTTTGTCATGATTGGTTGATATTATGTTTTTTAATAATTTCTGCAAAATTTAACATTTAAATTATATTTGACAATATTATATATAATTTACATATATTTACCAGAATACTATAATACACACACACACACATATATATGCATGTGTGTGTGTGTTTGTGTGTGTGTGTGTGTGCGTGTGTGTGTGTGTGTGTGTGTAAAAGAGTTAGTTTACAAAAACATATGAACAGATATTAATTTAAATCTAATTTAACTCTATAAACAAATACAACTAACACAATAAACCACAAAAAAAGCATGAAAACTTTAAAAATATATATTTAAAAAACACCTTTAATAATATTAATTAAAAAAATTATATTATATATATTATATTATATATTTTTTTCCATTTATATTTGCCTGTTATATATGTGTTATGTATTGTAATAATTTATATAGATTATATTATGATTATAATTAATAATATCATTGTATTATATTTACTACCAATAAAACAGTCCTATTGTAGCAATAGTAGGAAATCAAAATCTATATCTACTTCTCATGCTGGACATTATATTGTTGACATTATAACTTCACTTGTAGCATTTGAATGGACTTATTAAATACAGTATACTAATATTATACATTTAAATAAAATTAAACTTATATTTTATTTAAATGTATAATATTAGTATATTTTATTATATTCTAAAATACATTTATTATAGGCAATTTTTTGGTTACCAAACATAAGATGACATTAATTATCTGCTTATTTGCAAGCATTTACCTGATTTATGATATGGTATGTATGAAGACACAGATTGGTTTCTTTTAAATGCACTGATGAATTTTGCCCAATAAGATAAGAACATCTACTAAAGTAATTAAGCTCAATTTCAACTTTAGGCTATCCTGTTGATTTTATGTATAAATAGCTGTCATTAAAGCAACATATATGTTTCACCCTGCCTACAGCATGTTGTTTCTGCGTGTCGCTGTGATTGTGGGAGCCGAGAGAGCAGAGGTGTCGGTGACACAGAGAGAGGAACGGAGAGAGAGAGACGATAGATATGGAGGGAGCGAGATGGTGAGAACAACAGACCTGCGGGAGGGATGGGGGTGCATGTAGAGAGCGGAGTTCGATGAACAAGAGAAAAAGGGGAAGGAGCGAGACAGGACCCTGGTGAGAGTGGCAGGGGGAGTGGTGGAAAATGGAGAGAGAAGGGGAGGGGGCGATAGTGGAGGAGACCGCCTCAGGGAAGCACAGACAGAGAGGAGGTGGTAGGGAAGCGTAAACGCTCTTTGTCTATGTCCTCCTCAGGCACTACAATAAGCACTCTCAGAGAGAGGGAGAGAGAGAGAGAGAAAGGATGGAATGAAACGGATAAAGAGGGAGAGAGGGATAAATGGAGACAAAACAGTTAAAACCGATGGAGCCAAAGATTAAGTGACAAACGCAGAAGGGCAAAAGATATGGACAGTCACTGGGGAGAAAACAGAGGCTGAGCGAGTCAAAGACAGTGTTGGGGAAGCTACTTTGAAACTCTAGTTTGCCAGGATACTCCGAATTTAAAGTCGCTATCCTTTAGAAAAAGTATCTTTATTGCTGTTTTTTATTGTTAGTGTTTGATTACTAACTTACTGGCACTTAGTTGCCAGGATGCGCACGCTATATGTAATGTAAAAAATAGCTTGTTATTGGAGACTCTATGATGAGATCGATGTTTCTTTATGAGCACTTTTTGCCTTTTGGCAAACTAAATTTCTCACTTAAATTTTTATTCATTTTTCAACTGACATGTACAGCTGTTAGTAGACAGTTAATTTGTACCACATTGTCATTTCTGCCTCATCTACAATTGTTAAAATGTTGATTGACATGTTTTCTAAATTTACTTGATCAAAAGTACAGTAAAGCAGTCAATTTATTACATTTTTTTTAATATATTTTAAAATGTATTCTATTTTTGTGACGGCAAAGCTAAATTTTCAGCTGCTATAACTGTTTTTAGTGTCACATGAACCTTCAGAAATGCTGGTGATAATATTCTAATATGATTTTGTGCTCAAGAAACATTTCTTTATATGTATATGTATATTTATATGTATGAAGAGTTTATTTGCAAAAACAGATAACTCAAATGTTCAGTGTTCAAAATTCTCGATTTTTTTAAATTATGCTATCATGTTTTTAGTGTGTTATATTATCTGTTGGTATATATCTGTAAGTTAGCTGTATTTCTATATATTTTTTAACCTAAACAAAATAACCCAGCTGTAGTTTGATTGAGATTAACTGGAATGCACAATGAAAAAAATGATTTTTGAAAATTGTTAAAAGCAGATTTATCTGTTTTTGCATATGAACTCTTCATATGTATATGAATAGTATGGTGTAACAGTCTTTACAGTGCATTTACTGAATAAAATAATTCCTTACTACTAACACCATTTTTGAGTGGAAGTTCTAATAATTTACACAATTAATATTTTCACACTTTTAGCTAATATATAATATTTAATAATCAGCATTAAAATAACAAAAATACCCTACATTCATATGACCTTCATATAACAAAAAGAGTAAAGTTGAAATCAGTTTGTTCATAAAAATCAGCTCTTGGGTCATAAAGGGGGCAAAAGTTGAAGAAACACCCAGATAAGTTAGCAGTGTTGCTTTTAGTTGTTTACTCACTTAGACAAAGATAAAGAAAAGCAAATAAAGGAGTGGGGGCTAAAAGAAATAAAGGCAGATAGTGAAAGGGGGAGAAAGAGTGCAAAAAGATTGAGTGGACTGCTGAGAAAAGAAATGTTGACTGAGTTTGTTTTGTCACTGAAAGCTTCCACCTGCCACTTCAGCAGTTCCCGCTCAACCGACCCACCAACCCCCTTAAGCAAATCCCCACATACACACACACACACTGCGAAAACAGGCTTTACGTTTAACCATAAGACAGGTGTGTCAGGGGGCCTGAGGCAGCACTGTCTGACAGACATACTAAACCAGTTTGCCGCTGTGCTGTCATTATCCCCTGTAAAACCAACACAGTGCGGCCCACCGTCTGACTTCTGTAAGAGTTTACAGAGCCCTTTAGCATATCTGCTTCAGGAGATCAGTACCAAAAATGCAAAGAAGGAGTGTCCTGAAATAATCAAGTATAGCATTTAGCATAGCTCACACCCATGTCAAAGGAACTCACGCAATCAAAGTTTAAAATCCTGCTCCTTGCTTAAATTAGTTTTTTCTCCTACTTATTTTATCATCCACCAGTCAAAAATCGTGAGTCACTTCACCAAGACAAGTAACAGCATATATTTTATCATTACACGTACATAACACAAGGTTCAGTGAATCTTGTGCAAATTGTTGTATAAGACAGTGAGTGCACTTTCTGGAAGACATGCAGAATACAGCATTCATACTGCAGTCTATCAAAGGAGATTCATATTAAACAATCATAACCTTTGCAAAATGGAAATGAAACCATTTGGGAATGTTACTGTTTTAATAGCGCTATCACGATTGAGGAATCTCCTGTGGCTTCAGTGTGTCTCCATGGAAACACTTTGTTCAAAAGCTGAAGGGACTGTTCAGGTTAAAGGGCTTTGTTGATGTAGATACATTTTAACCCCTATTTTCCATTAAAAGAGGAGGACAAATCTGCTGATATGTGAAATATGAAAACAAGATCACTTGCTCTGTGGTTTAAAGACCAAGTTTATAATAATTATATCGATTTTATTTTCCAATTTTGTTAAGAATGTTTCATGTCTGTGCTTTTTAAAAATGTATTTTGGCGAAATTTTGGTGCACACCAAAATTTAGAAATGTGAACAAGTTAACTAGCTTTTCCTCTTTTCCTCTTTCAGGCTGTCAGTATCGGTTTTGTTTGCTCCAAGCCAAGTCAGAGTGAAAACCCTGTTACACTGTAAGTCTAAATCAATGACCATTACCTCTTGGCATGAATCGAATGGCAAATTCGATTCAAATGAGGAACAATTTAAGATCCAGATGTGGGCTCCCCGGTGAACGTCTTTGCATGTGAGCTTTGCCTCTATTTCTTCATTTACTGGTGGCAATAAACCTTTATGAGTGCAGTCAGGACTGCCGTGGCTTTAATGGCATGTGGCATCCTCTAAAATGGGCATCTGTTAATTTAGAAACGACGGAGGGGACTGCGTGGGTTGCTTTGGCCCATAATAAGCGCACCTTTAGAAGCCTTCGTCGCATTGCCTGGTCCATTATTTTCTTCAATATTTTAATTTTGCTCTTAATGATTTTCTAGAACCCTTTTTCCAATTTTAGCGTGCTGAGAGTCATAATGGATTTGAACAAGGTGTGTTTGGCGCACGCTAATCATCCTGAGCCATTTCGATGGGTCGGTTGCCAGGTGTGGTGCCAGAACGTGCTGACCTTCCACTAATGACCCGTTCGTGATGTAATTATAACACCAACTGTCCACGCCACCGCTTGTTACTGTCACTCTGAGCCTCCACGTCCCAGCCAGTTACTTCTTTGTTTGTTCTTTCCCACTCTGTATTGAGCAATTCTAATCCTGCTCTGTTCACCAAAAGTGTGGAAAGCGCTGGATCATTACACTTGTTTAGAACGTGCGATGTGGGCTGGTTGACCTGATCTAGTTTATTTCTTTAACTCTTTCTTTCAAAAGTAACGTTATCGCAATGAGGGTGGTGGGTATTTTCTTTTCTCGTCTTCGCTTTGCACAAAGACCCAGCATTGGGCAGGTGACTTCAATGGAGAATTACATCTTGATAGCTCCTCTAGGTGGTCGGTTTTGTAGACATCAACAGGTATTCACACACATGCACTGACCACACACACCTTACGTTATCAGCGGAGGAAAAACCCCTGGGGATAAATTCACACATATTGTGGTGTCGGGGGTGGAGGGTTGGGTTTAAAACTCCAATGGAAAAACTGCCTTTTGAAGTACCTAGCGAGGACACCTTTGGAAAGATGCAATCTACTTAATTTTGGCTCCCTTTAATTGATGATCTGGATTCTTGAGTAAACAACACTTTGATTTACAGCTGTTTTTGAAAAATGTCTGATGACAGTGCAGCCCAGAGGGTTGTAAACTGTTCTGAAGTTTTGAAGAAATGCTAACCCGGCGCGCTCCCCCCATCAGACAATCAGTCAGGAACAGCGGGCATGCCGAAGGAGGCTGGCAGCAAATCCCCGAGCAGCCGTCTTGCGCATTCAGAAACTCATACGATACCTTCCCCCCCGCATACAACTCCCCCTTGAGTTTCAGCCAAAACCATGCTGACGGGAATCAAAACTTTCAGTTATTGACTTTTGCCATGGTTTGTTGAATATGTACATATACACCCACCTCACACAAATTTCCATGGAAGTGATACGTTTTCGTAAAATAAGCAGCCTGAACTCTGAACCTATGCAAATAGGCATGTAAAAAGCACTAACTTAGCCGATCCATGCGCAAGTTAGATATCAGAAGAAAATGACTATTGCAAACGGCTACGTGGATTCTTCCACTATGCCGTTTTGGCCTGCAGCGTAATGTGAGAGATGATATGCACAGGAGGCTGTGAAAGGTCTCGATGTGCTCCGTTTATGTGGGGCGCAGTGCTCATAACGATTGATTTGCAGTATGTTTGGGGTTTCTAAATCTGCAACATGGTGTGTTTTATAACCCAGGGAATGAGCTGTGAGACTACTTTGAACCGAGGCACTTACTGTATTACGAAAAATTGATGCAACTCCGAATTTCATATGGAAATGTGCCAACTTGGCTGATTGATTTCTTTATAGAACCGTTAGTGATGATTTATGAGCATCTTGGAAGATCTCACAAATTAAAAAAAATTTAGCCACGGACAACTGATAAATTGATATTCAAAGTAATAAAACAACAACAAATAATGTTTATTTAATATTGGCAACCTGATGGAATCAAATAACAAGTGTCAAGGTTGTCCCGCGGGACAACTGCGTACTCTTCTGGGTAAAGTGAATTGAAATTAGCACGTGGCATGGGCTCTTGCTCAAGGCGACTTTTCTCCTTCAGCAGCGCTGTAGATGACAAACAGAAGTAAGTAGTATCAGGAGCAGACAGTTGTCAATGCAAAGAAACCCTGACACTGCCTTCAATCAAAGCGGGAGGAAAAGTCATACTTAGCATGGACGGATTTGCCCCGTTTCCCGCAAATCCAGCGGCAGCGTGGCGTAATTGAAAACAGGGGTGAATAATCAGTGAAACAACTCTGTTGAAAAGCTAATTGATCTCATATGCAAACAGAATTAAGTTAAAAGCTGTTGGGCTGTGTCTGGTGCTCTGTTACCCTCGATTCTGAGCTTTCACTTTCTTGCTTTTCCAGAGAGAGAGAGGGAAGGAAACGTTGGAAAGGCTGGATGGCTACAAAGGGAGAGAGAGGTAAATCCACCCCAAATGATACATTTATTCAATTCAAGATTTCACAAAGCTTGAAGAAAGGGGGTGTCTCATAATAGAATCACTTCATCAGGAACTCAAGTGCTTGAACGCAGGATCCATCTGTTCGGTGTATCGTCTGATTTCCCCCTTCCAGCACCCTCCTCCTCCTCCTCTTTTCCTGCCTCACCTCCCATTTGCACCACGTAGGCCTGAGTTATCAAGAATTGGCACTCAGGTGTGTGTGTGTATGTGTGCATTTCTTAACAGAACTGAGTGAACGTATAACTGTGTTTCATTACTGCTGTAAGAGACGTTAAGATAATCATTAAAATCGCTCAGAGTCGAACCCCACCCGGCTGCTAATTCAATCTGCCCACAGCAAAACATGCCAAACAACATCCATTATGGTCACACAGTTAATTGGCAGAGGGTGGGGGCTGAGGCTTGAGTCAGGGGGGAAGCGTTGCAGCGGACAAAAGCAATCTTGTCTTTTCACCGGTTTGAGATGGTGGAGCACAGCAATGCTCTCGCAATGCTTCGTATTGTCATTAGACAACAGACAAAGACCCACAGGACAATAATATAAACAGCTGGTGGGATGATGTTAGAAATATGTTTCAGCAGTTCATTATGCTCTTTTTGTACTTGCATCAATCGATCAAATAAGCCTTAAATAAGATTTTAAAAAGTCCCTTGCACAGCTTTTTTTTACAATGATAAATGAACTTTTTATAAAGGTTTTATTTTTATATTTAGGCTTTCTATTATATATATACTGTATATATATATATATATATATATATATGTTAAATACCAGAACTTAAATTCTATTTAAATTAACTTGTGAACTAACTTTCTAAATTGTTTCCATTTGAAACAAGTTCATGCAAATTGTTCCCAATATACATTATCAATTTGTCAATTTTTTTTTTACTTGTTTGAACATTCAACTTACATGTTATGTTTGTTTATTTGACTAAAAATTAATTCTAATTTAATGCATTAATATGGAAGTACCTGTCTTCTTGAAAGTTTATGTTCAAAATGGTAAGTAAACCAAAACACCCTTAAACACAAGTTTATCTTTGGTTATTTTTTTTAGCATTATTTATTTAATCTGTGTGTATGTGTGTTTTACACACTCTGATCCTCAAGCACACAGCACATGCTGCAGGTTTCCATCTCTATTTGATCCCGGGCACATGGCCAGCTCTCTCCGAGGTCCACAGCTAAAAACAAACAAACCTCAGTGTGCCATACACAGCTTCAAGCAGCCGCCACCACAACCTGTTCGCCTTTCCCACCAGGTAGTCTAGTGTCCTTCAGCCCTGTCAAAACGTCCTGCTTTTAATGGCCATCCAACACTCTAATTCAATCAGTCTTCTGACTCCTAATTTCTGCTCTTTTTCCTCTCTCGCTTTACCACCCTCTCGTGTGTCGGAGTGACAAAGGCCTTTGAATGAGGTTCTTAAATGTGAAACACTCTGTCATACAAAGCCAGCGAGGACGAGGCGGCGTAATGCAGGGACGGCCGTAACGAGCGGACCGAGGGTGACAATTAAGACCAAACAAAAATAAAAATAGCGTCACTGCTGCCATGGTATTAAAAACGGTGACATTTACAGACCTGTATTTAATTACCAGCTCACGCTGTTTGCCAGGTACCCCATTACACCGTGTGATAAATCTTTTATAGCTGGAAGTGAATGTGTGTGTGTTGGGTCAGGGTGGTGTTGTACACTGATGAATGTATATAGGCATTGATCAGCAAAATAAATACATGTATAGGAAGAAAGAAAGACAAATATTTGGGTAAGGAGCAGGGAGCCCCTTGAAAGGTGCATGAATGCTGAGTGTGTGTAAGAGCGTTTGTTTTTGCATGGTGGTGTTGCCTATTGAGGGACTGTAGCTGGCGGCTATTCGCTGTCAGTAGACTTTCTGTAGATGCTGCTTTTCGGCACAGTAGTTCTGTTTTCAATGGAAGTGGAGTGGATCTCGCCTGTGTTAGGGCCAAAAGCATGGAGAACATTTTAAGCGTGTTCATAGGCTATCATCACCCATATGCTTGTGGTCTTGAATGGCACGAGCATGTCAGCTGTGGCAAGTGCTGGAACTCATTCAAGCTTCTCCGCATTTGCGTATCTTGCACAGGACAACAGATGGAAGAAGTATAAACATGGAAAATTACATGCATGCAATTCCTGTGATTCTGCTAAATGGTGGTTCTAAATCCTTAATTGTTCGGTTCTTTTTAAAAAGGTATTGTATGCCTGATTTTCCGCACCTAAGATGTATATCCAGTGTGCAGATGGTTTTGCAAAACATACAGTGTTGTGAGATACTGAGTTGTAATTATATGAAAATAAAGAAACATGTATATCATGTACAGTCATATACTATGGAAGCTATCTCAGAGTATAAATTAAAAAAATTAATTGTGAGTTTAAAATTAGATATTAAAATAGAATTGAGAGATGTAAAGTCACAGTCACAAGAAACAGAGCTGCAATTACCTTTTTTATATATATATAATTACAAGCTTCTTTAACCAAATAAAAAATTTTCAGTGATGTGAAAAACTCATGTGTGCACATAAAAAAAAGATCTTAATTATTATTTTTTTAACACTGCTTTGGGGGCATTACCTTATCATGGCAATAAAGTTACAACTACAATTTTATATACTGTAACTTTGCAAAGAAAAGCTTACTAAGCGTTTTTTGTTACTACAATTGCCATGAATATTGTTCATCTCTTGTGGATATACTTTTAAAAGAGCAAATATTTTAATGTGTTTAAGAAAAGGAAAGAACATTTTTGTGGTAATTAACATCAACTTATACTGTACCCAGAATGTTCCTTGAGTTTTGATTATTATTTTTTTTCGTTAACAGGACAGCATTGGAAGTCCTGCTACATTCTGAGCAAGTCAGCTCTTGCAATGTATGTTGCAAAAGAATATTAATCATGCAGGGAGGATGGTGAAAGAGTGTCATGTCATTGTTTCCATTGTTGGGAAATACCTGTTTTTCATGTTCTGCAATCCGTTTTCCTCATTCAGAGCAAAAGCCATGACTTCCTGCCATCTGGGTAAGCAGTTTTTATTGTTTGAGGATGAAAACAAGAACTCTAATTATAGCGTTGGGATTATGCTACAGTATGCCAATGACCATGATACCCCTGGCACAGGAGTGGAACTGTTTCTACAGGCCCAGAATGACCCTTTAGTGGCAAATGTTATATGATGGGGCTTTTTCAGGGTGATTAATGAAAAGGATGGGGAGGGCAAGAGATGGAGAGATAGAAACTGAGGGAATGGGGGGAAGGGTGATCGTGACAAATCGTTTGGGGGTTCTTCAAAACAACTCTGGGAGATAGATGGTGGCAGTGTGTGTCTTTCATTATCAGTGACCCCCTGTTCAATCAACGCCATGAGAAAGACGGCCACAGTCCAGAGAACAGGGCTACAGGACAAAGTATCATCCCATCATCACTCAAGTCCCTCTTCTCTTAACACATACGCACACACATATCTTCTCAAACACTCGCCTCTACCCCTCAAACGACCCCACACACATTGATGAGATGTGAGGGTTCTGACCCCAGACTGGATATGCCCTCTTACCCCTCAGGACCCAAAGAAAGGGCGCTATCCATGCAGGTGCCATGGTAACACTGTCGTGG
Organism: Enteromius treurensis; assembly: GCA_032275025.1. Classification (NCBI taxonomy): domain Eukaryota; kingdom Metazoa; phylum Chordata; class Actinopteri; order Cypriniformes; family Cyprinidae; genus Enteromius; species Enteromius treurensis. The sequence goes on along the minus strand of JAUCMU010000021.1, from coordinate 11,838,905 downwards.
CAGGTCGAGTCTCATGAACGATGATGCTGGTGATGTCATCGACCCGGTGGGAGGAGCATCCAACCAGTTTTCCCATAATCACCAGCTGCCTCTTTCCATTAGCATTTAATGCGATTCTTATTGCTTTAATCCCTACCGTATTTACTTTTTTCTTTTTTTTTTTTTAAACACAACTCTTGTAAGAGCATTTTTGTAGCAATACTTAAAAATGCACTGTGAAAAAATTTCAATTGCTTCCCTCAAATTGGCTGCACAAATAATTTCAACTTAGAACTTGAAATATCAAGCGAATTTTCATATTACTTCAAAAAAATTACTAATTTTCGTCTAATTTATCGAGTAATGGAAAACTTCATGTTGCTATGACTAATTGATCATACAAATGTGCCCTTTGTGGTTTAAAAAAGTGGTTTTCAAACTGGGGTCCACCAGGGGTCTGCAAGATTATATTATAAATTTAAGAGAAATGTATATTAAATAATATACTATAAATAATTTTATAAATAATATATGATAAAAAATAATAGTAATAATAATTAGTGCATTTTGTCTACTATAATTTCCATCTTTCTGTCAAGTCAAGTCAAGTCACTTTTATTTATATAGCGCTTTTAACAATACAGATTGTAGCAAAGCACTGAACATT
>JAUCMU010000021.1:11813966-11838159 GCA_032275025.1 Enteromius treurensis | reverse complement strand
GCTGAGTATCATCAGCGTAACAGTGAACGCTAACACCATGTCTCCTGATAATATCTCCCAAGGGTAATATATAAAGCGTAAAAAGTAGCGACCCTAGTACTGAGCCTTCAGGTACTCCATACTGCACTTGTGATCGATATGAAACGTCCTCATTCACTGCTACAAAATGATAGCGGTCAGATAAATATGATTTGAACCATGCTAAGGCACTTCCACTAATGCCAACATCATTTTCTAGTCTTTTCAAGAGAATGTTGTGGTCAATAGTGTCGAACGCAGCGCTGAGATCCAACAGCATTAATAATGAGATACAACCTTTCTGTAGACTCTGCTTTCAGAAGATCTCTTCATTATAATTATCATTATCAAATATATTCTACTGAAATTTTTTTTAAAGGTGAATATGTATAAAATCACTCTTACAGTGGGTAGAAAAATTACACTGTCAGCTTAATACAAGATAAATATTTTTCATATAATATGTTAATATGGATACAATGTTTGCTTTGGCTTCAGAACAATGACAGCATAAAAGCCAACTATTTAATAAGGCTCCTTATATCATGCTTAAAATTTTTCTCAGAGACAAGATAAATAGGTCTATAATTACTCTCTCTCTCTCTCTCTCTCTCTCTCTCTGTATGTGTATACATGTACATGTATATACACATACATAAAAAGTTTGAAAACCCCTGTTTTAATAAACCCAGAAGGAACGACCAATAAAGAGATAAATGTTGATGAAAGGGGAAGGGTTGCAGGCCAGAGACCTTCTCTGATGTCATCACCAGCCTCAATCAGGCACATTGAAGCTGATAGGACAGTTGATTCTTAGTCAGATTTTTCGCTTGGCTAAATATAAATGAATATAAAGAGAGTTTATATTAGCAATGTACGATAAACGGAACAAGGGCCAAATAGTGGAATGGTTTGAGGCAGAAAACGCACACAAACAGGCACAGGAGGAGGACAACATTTGTGGGCTAGCGCTGACTAGATAGGGTGATAGATTAAGCACTGTGCCACCCTCTGAAGCAGGTATCATCATTCAGAGTGGCAGCCGTTCGGTGAGCACTATAGGACTACCTGCTGAGGATCCTGCAGTAATACAGCTGCTCCACATAATCATAATCTCCACTACACTGCTAAAACAGCCAAAGAAAAGAATAAAACACATCGAGAATAGCAGAAAGAGTTTGTCAGACAAAATGGAACGTCCAGAGAATTAGGTACAACATTTAACAAACACACAAAATTGCACAGATTCGGCGTAGAGCAAATGCAAGAGGAAGAAATGGTACGAAAGGAGAAAGATGGAGCTGTCTTGCTCTCAATCTCGTAGCGAAGCTGTGAAACAGATGCTAGCAGAAGCATTAACAAAAGAGTGGAGCTTCTGACCGCGAGCCCCCGCGCTTGGCAAGTCCTAGAGGTAATAATGGTTAGCAACCTGAAAAATGTTCTTATCTGAAAAAAGCCCCAGACAGTAATAAATGAAATAATTGTACTAAACACATTAATCCATGTCGACGGCCCCAGGGGGAGGGTCTGTGAGTGTTAGAGGTAGTGAATGGCACTAACCTGCCAACAAAAAGAGTCTCTCTCTCTCGTTCTCTCTCCCTCTCCTTCACGACCCTCTGCAAACAGTGTATTTTTTGCCCTGCCTTTCGGGAGGCAGGGGTCGTTATTAATCTTGCTGGCTTGCTTAGCTTCAGGCATCACAGCAGGGCAGCATCTGGGAGTGTGTGCGCGAGTGTGTGTGTGTGTGTGATGAGAGTGTCTGAGCCAGGATATGGATAATGCATGGGCAAAGACTGTGTATGTGTTTATGTGTGTGTGCGCGCACTAGTCTGACTCAGAATGAGGCAGACCAAGCATCTTAAGTCATGTGTATCTCTTAATGGATGTGTTTAAATGTAAATTACACCAGTGTGCATGCATTCTCATCAGTGTTACGCTGCACAAGTCACAGAATCGTGCATGTGAGTGAAAAAGAATACAATTTAGGACATCTGACTATGATGAATCGCAAAACCATCCCTTATTGAATGCACACTTGCTTAGGACAGTGGGCAAACTGAGAAAGAAATGCATGAATGCTTTGATATAATCAAGTGTTCTGTATCTGCATGCAGCAAGGTCCATTTTCACTGGGCGGACGTGATGTAAAGCCTGGTACCCGGTGGACACTCTTTAGAAAAGAACAAGATCACCAAGGCAACCATCGCAGGAAACATCACCATGCACTGTGGACCTTAGGCCATACATCCCACCAGCAATGTAAGTATATTGTTGTCATTTGATTGGAAGCTGGTGTGAACACTATAATGGACAGGCATGTAAGAGAAAACTAAGGCCCTGTTTGTATCCATTGTAAAAATGTTGTGAATAAATCTTTTTAGGTTCATCTTATTGTACCACCCTAAAATGCATGTGACATTACTGTATGTGTGTTACTGAAAGACTATCTTAATATCACAGTTGCCAGCTGCTTTCAAAGTAATCATCCAATTGAAACAATTATGTTGAATTTTTTTTTATGATTGTATATTAAAAGTCAGATTTTTTTTTTTAAATGTTTTTGAAGACTCCTCAAAATGTGAAATTACATTTTTTTTATTTGTTGCTTTTGGACAGCAATGTTTTTGCTTTATTGTTAGTCACATGGCAAATTAAGATGATTGATGTAAAAATAAAGTCATGATTTTTGCCATAAGCAATCCATGCTTACACCGTCATGCACCTGTCCAGTATGTGCTTTTGAGATGCATGGAAATAATTTATATATTTTCTAGGTATTTATATCTTTTCTATATGGCCTGAACTATATGCATTTACACTTGGCTGATTTGTGTCTTAGATTGATCAGTGATCAGATTGGTGTCAATCTCAAATACATTTTATAGGGCATGTAACTCTGGTTGTCAATTCAGTAAAAAAACGCATTCAGTAACCATGTGTAAATACACCTCTAACACTTATGCACTTTCCTGTTTTTGGTCTGATCAAGCTACTTTATATGGCCAACATGTAATTGGAGGCACGCGTCTGTTTGATGCATTCTATAATGTCCCAGCTAATTTGCCAACAAAATATAACCTGTAACTGGCCGAGAATGAACGGGATGCATGAGAGCAACACTGAGAGAGAGAATCTGACTCCAGTAATTCCTTGCAGCACAAGCAGGATGAAATAAAACACCCCGGGCTACACGTATGGTGTTTCCAGACAGGCAAAGGCGGAAAATATAGAGTTAAATATCATATCTAATAATCATGTTTTTAAAGGAAATCATATTAAGGTTGTTAAGAGGTGCGGCACCAAATGTCAGAACCGTGTTAGTTTCACGCGCTCTCTGATAGATGCGAAGCGACGAGCCGAAGGCGCTCGCGCTGACTCCCAACTCGCGCAGGGGTATTTCCGCAGACGGAGAACAAGAGAGGGAGAGAAGTGTGAAGCCAATCACGTGCCAGGGGAGGGGATTCGCGAAGTCCTCTCAGCCAATGACAGCTCCGCAACGGTAACGCGACCCACGTGGGCTTGGAATCTTGTACTTATCAACGAACATGCATTGAATCCGCTCTAGCCAATCATTTGGGTCCGAAGTGTTAATCTCAGCACGGATTGGCTGGCAGTTTCATACAGTTCTTTATTCATCTCCGTTGTTAACTCATTCCTGCCACACGTTTTTTTTTTGCTGTGACTGCCTCATGAAGCATTTCTCATCCAAGTCCCTTTTTGGGAAGCATTTTCTTGTCAGCAAAATAAATGGCCCGAAGTTTAGGTGCAAATTGTATATAAAACATCCATCCTCTTTTTATAATCTGCATCCATTAGGCCATAAACCATTAGCTTGATTACATTAGGATGAAATTTACATGGGTCCTGTTGATGTGGATGTGTCAATTAGCCCACGCACAAAATGAAATGTTCTTAAATAAACTGTCTGATTGAATAGACGGATGTGAGATCTAAAAATACCTCACTACTGAGGGGGATGCATAGGTCTATTCTAGGTTGTAATAATAAGGCAACAGACCAAATTGTGGAGGGCAATATTTAGCACCAAGCCTCCCAAGCGTTTTGACTATAAATTCAACAGAGTCGTGGGAAACGCTGATTATAAAAGCGTCCGACATCGTGTTGTAGCCTACACTGATGACTTTTAAAGACGCATTCAGTAAGTTTACATTTACTTTTTTGCGTCACACCAAAAATGAAAAAAACATTGGGTGCTTCTGGACTTTATACTGACACCAACTGGTCTGGATGCATGAAGTTTGTTTGCTAAGCTCGACTTCATTCTCGTTTGTATCTGTAGTTGAGTTGTTTCTTGAGCATTTGATTAGTTCTCTGTTTAGAGTCATCTCACTTCTAGTAGTGGTAGTAGTAGTAGACCTAATAGTAATCTGGTCAGTTTCATGGCACAGTATGGTAGCCGCCCATAAAGAAGCAACCCACTCAATGCAGAATAAAACTTTTTTTTTTTAATTTTTTTAGATGACTAACATGACTTAAGTCTTCTCATGTGGGTGTACTTAATTTTAATGGTATTTCTTTATATGTAAAACTTACTGCACCTTAAATTGCTGTTAAGATGTATAAACTGCTTGACTCTGGTTTCACACTTTTCTTTGACTGGAAGGTCCCGTTTGTAGAGGGGGGCTATAAAACAAAGATTAAGAATAGTCAAGTGAGTATAATCCCATCATGCTCACAGTCACAGAGGCACCAAGTCTGACAAACGGAGCATTAATCTCTTATTTTCTTAAGAAGGGACTCTGGTGGGCCCTTCAAGTCAAAGCGTAAAGCAATAGTGACACCTAGAGGTCAGCCCAAGAAATGCATTTGATGGAAGGGGCTCTTTCCCGTTTACCCCTTATGAATTATGCAGCAGACATACAATTAAGCTGCTCCCGTGGTGGACAAGGAGGTCACCCACAGACGCACGGCTACTGCAGCTGTACGCTAAAGCTCTGGTGGCATCTTCAGCCATCAACTCTGTGCTGAATCGGTCTGGATTTCTCCATCTTTTGTTCAGATGACTCATGCTAAAAGAAGAAATAGAATACATTAAATTTACATTTATTCATTTAGCACACATTTTATCCAAAGCGAATTATTAAAGAGAATAGCAAAGCAGGAGAGCTTAACGTAAAAGAGAAAACAAATGCAAGTAGATGCAATTTAAAAATGGAGGTAACGTTACACTAGTCTAGATAAACAAAGAAAAATTGCATTACATCTACATTTATTCATTTAGAGATTTTTTTCAATGAAAAACATAAGGATAATACAAGCAGAAGCAAGTAATTCAACTGAGTAAAAACAAATGCAAGTTATTCTGAAATACCTATTTCAATAAAGTACAAGTGTACATAAAAAAGGGAACAAATTACCTCAGCCACATTTTAACTGAAACCTGGTATTGTTGCTCTGATGACAGGATAAAACAAGGTTGCAGAGCCAAAGATGCAGAATTCAGAGTTGAGCAGATGAGGGTGGGAAAAAATTGAGCATGGGGTGTGGAGAGGGTGAGATGGAGGAGAGAAGAAGGGGAAGAGAAGATCACAGGTTAAGGGGAATGTGGGAGATGGGATAAAAATGAAAGGGATGATGAAGAGGCCGGGTAGAGTGAGAGAGAAGAAGGAGAGCAAGAAAGAAGGGTGTTACGTGTCTTGGTGGTATTGGGGATGGCAGGGTTGCTCCCGACAGAGCAGGGGAATAGCAGCATTGCGGTTAATAGGGTAGAAAAAGCTGGGGGGCTGTTAACTCTGAAATGTTCATTTTTAAACTCAAGCTTTTTTCTCCTTCCACCCCCTCCCCTCCTTTCTCTCTCTCTCTCCCTGACAATCGTGCTCCCTCCCCAGGCTGCGTAGTAATGATAGCTATTTGACTGCCATCAGAGGAGCTGGGTAATGGTCTCTAAAGAACCATTTCAGACTCAACCTGGCAGCGCTGGCCTCCCAAAAACATCTGCTTGCCTATCAAGAGGTACCACCTCGCAGACACACTACACACACGTAAGCACACTCATGCACACACTCATGCGTGGACACGCACAATACTGTGTTGCATAGAGTCCTGCCTGACTTAGGTAATGGACCTCAGGAATACACTTGTGAGCTGAATACCAACAAAAATAAAAGAGGCGGTAATAGTGTTGTTGTGCTAACAGTAGATGTATTGAATGGGGACTGCAGGCTGAAATAATACTGTCAGACGAATCTTGTAGTAATTAAATGTAAAAATGACGATAAGAAGCCCAAACAATGACTTCAGGGTATGAGTAACCAGACAGTTTGATGTATAATTTATCTTTAATGATATTTCCTGTTTATATTGTTTGAGTGGTTCTCTATTGCAGTGATGACTTCCCAACATGCAAACTAGACTGCATTATTTGTCCCTTTTGAATATATTGTGGTTAATTTTTGCAGGATTATAAGCTTACTAATGGACCCCGGGGACATTGAAAAAAAAACAACAGACATTTCCATGTCTGAAAAAAAAAATAGATTGCTCTACAAAACCTTATAATGCTAAACTTTCCCCATGTCTCTTGTAAATTTCTTCTACTCTACCTCCCTCTGGTGGCAAGCTCTAGTATTTTCTTTTCATTCAGAAAATTTTGGATAGACACGTTTTCCATATTAGGCATATTATCAACCATTACTTTTTATTTGATTTAAATTCATAAATCGTACATTCATTCATATATTTACATCCATTCAGACATGTGGGAAAAGATATGGTCAGTGATGTAATGGGAGTTTCTGCGTCACTGTATTTGCAGTCAGGAGAATTAACCTGGCTCACAGGTCATGATAGCTTTTCTCTTTGAAAGTGCAAAGCTCCCAAATGTCAGTCAGGCTGTTAAGGGGATTGCTTGCTATTGACAAGCTCTCAGCCATTGAAGAACTCCTAAGTGAAGAGAGATTTGATTATGGTGACAAGGTTAAAATGCTTCCCACCATTACAAAATTTTGATAAAATATAAACACTTGTTTTTGTGTGTGATAATTCAGCTTTTATTCTGAACCCAATGGGATGTTATTATCTTCGTAGTACTCCATTATTGGCACATCAGTTGCACTGAGGTACTGTGTTCTGCTTGACTGGATTTTGCGGTTAAATCCTTAGCTGCTTATTGTAACATAATAATTGCAGTTTCTCCTACTTTTTGTTTTATCACTTCAAAGCATCTGACAACAATGCAAAAGTGCACATTTAACAGTAAGGGTCATAGTGCATGTCTAAGGTTAACATCTCTGTTTAGAGTATCTCTAACAAATGTAAACAAAGGATAGATTTGCCAAAGCCAATAATGGTTAATGGACGTCTTATTGTTCCTGTGGTTAAAAGAGTGTGTGTGTGTGTGTGTGTGTGTGTGTGTGGTTCAGGCTTACCCGTCCCATACGCGGTCAGTCCCCGACAGATGGAAGGTTCTGTGTCCAAGACGCGCCCAAGGAGAGGAGGAGGGGCTGCTGTGGATTAGATTGGTCTAATAAAAGAGTTGGATCGTTGAAAGGCAGATTAGGGGCCTGTGGAGGAGACTGTTTTTCGAACAAACATGCTTGGGATTTGAAATGGATCGACAATATGTGTAGCATTATGCAAACATGAGGCAACACGGCCAGTGAAATGCTAAGCAAACAACTTATGTGACTGGAAATGAGCTAGAGAGATGTGTTCAGTCACAGTAAATTGCTCTTCAATGGCTACATGTCAGGCATCTTTGAATAAGCATCTGTTTGTTACCTCGAAGTACACTCTCACACCCATGCACACATCGGCGTAATAAAGATGACCCACCGAGCTTGGAATCAGAGAAGTCATGTAACTGTATCCTGAGTGTACACTAGAAAGCCGATCCCCCTCTCAGGCCACTACCATGGGTGCTGGGGGAGGGCTCTGGTTACCCAGCTTTGTGTCAAAGCGCCATCAGCAAAGAGTTAGAGACTGGGGAGGAGGACAAAAGCAGAAGCACTATAGAACGGGTGGATTACTGGGCCTCCATAAAGGGTCTCCAGTCTAAGAATACGTCAAACATAGCGAGACAGGAGAAAGGACGTAGAAAAAGAAAGATAAAAGGATGAGACAAACAGGTGAAAGGGAGCAAGAAAAGGTGTTGAAGTACGCCTGAAAAGCTGCACTGTACTTCAGGTGGCGTTTGTTAACATGGCACAAGCTGGCCTGGCAAATAGTGGGCATCTTGCACGGTGAAATGCTGCTATTTCTCGAGGTCTCGGAGGAGAACGATTTGTCTGTTTCAGGGTAGAAGTTCTGAGGATGTGACTCAAGTAAAATGACTTAGAAGAGGACAAGGAGGTGCCTATCTCGTGAGATGTAAACCTGAAGGATTGAGACGAGTGAAGCATCGAGAAGTAAAACAGTGCAACTCGGTCTTGAGCATCTCAAGAGATTAGCAGTCCCACGATCCCAAAGGCAGTCATTGGAGAAGACAGAAAAACGCAGGTAAATTGAGAAGGAAAGGGAATGAGACAGGGGAAGCGAGTGAAAGAGGCACAGAGGAAAAGGAACCGTTGGGATCAGGGTGACGTCAGCGGCTCTCTGGATTGAGGTGTTGAGTCCTCCTGATTATAATCTGATCTGATTAGGAAACACAGGGAAAAAAATCTCCAGAGCTTCTGCAAGCTCTCCGGGGAGCAAGACACCGTTTTTACCGAGCGGAGAGGCCAAGGACCAAGAACAAAACCAAAAGAGGAACTTTGGAGCAGCCTACTAAAGAAAGTTAAGGCCTGGATCTGAAAAGAGTCTGCTACACTAAGTGGACTTGGCTTTACTCTTCTCCAAAAGGAAGCAAATTAATCAGGACAAGTAGGGGAGCTAAAATTGTAAGTCTGCAGGCTCTTCAGCTTCTCGCTGGACTTCCATCTGGGTTATAAGCCAGGATGCCCTCCAATGGCAGTAAAGCCCTCAAGCTACAATTCGGGCTTATTAATTATGAGAATCGCTATCTAACAGCGGAGGCCTTTGGCTTCAAGTTGAATGCTTCAGCTCCGAGTCTAAAAAAGAAGCAGATCTGGACTCTGGAGCAGGATGAGCAGGACGGTCAGGTGGTTTACCTGCGCAGTCATCTGGGGCGCTACCTGGCTTCTGACAAAGATGGAAAGGTAAGCTGTGAAGCTGAAACCAAAGAGAACAGCTGCCGCTTTCTGATCGTGGCACAGTCAGACGGGCGCTGGGCCCTGCAGTCCGAGCCATATCTGCGCTTCTTCGGAGGTTCAGAGGACTACTTGTCCTGCTTTGCTCAGACCATTGGCGAAGCAGAACTATGGGCCATGCACCTGGCTCTGCACCCACAGGCCAATCTGCTCAGCGTGGCCCGCAAACGCTACGCCCATCTAGCATCTCCAGAGGGAGAGATTGCTGTGGACAGTAACATCCCTTGGGGCGTGGATGCTCTTCTAACGCTTGTGTACATGGATGGCAAATATTGTCTTAAGACCAGTGACAGCCGCTTTCTGAGCAATGATGGGAAACTATCCTCTGAAAATGGTCGTGGGACAGGTTACACTTTGGAACTAAAATCAGGCAAGTTGGCCTTCAAGGACTGTGAGGGGAAGTACTTGACCCCCATGGGGCCCACTGGAACTCTGCGCTCTGGACGCTGCTCCAAACCCGGCAAAGACGAACTGTTTGATCTTGAAGAAAGCCATCCACAAGTGGTGTTTCAGGCCGCCAACAACAGATTTGTTTCCATTCGTCAAGGTAAGTGTGGTGCTACTTGAATCTCTTTTGACGTACCCATTCAGGAGGTCCACATGCTTCAGCGACCAGCCTAATTTGTGCTGTAGAATTGGGTGAATACGATCTTTAAAATTAACTTCTGTCTTTATTTACACACCTGTTGCCAAACCTGCGTGGCTAAGTGTTTGTACAGTTATAGTCTGATTGAGTTTTGCTTGATGGACAAAAAAATTTAAAACTGTCCTTCAAAATATTGTCTTCTACATTCCAGAGAAAGGAAGTCATATTAATGAGAGTGAGTAAATGATGGCAGAATTTAAATTTTTTGACTGAACTATCCCTTCAAGGATGAATCAAGGGAATCTCAAAATAAGGTTTGTCCCTGTCCCCTAGCACTCCTGTGGCGTCTTGTGTAACAGATGTGAGTCCTCATTACATCTATTAAGTACCTCTAATACCTGTTGGGTAACCAGACATAGAAATCTAGAGTATGGAGTTAAAGCATGTAAATGTTGACTGTAACAGAAAAATGTAGTGAAAAATGTAATTTTGAGACTGAATAATATGCTAAACAATATGATTTTATAAGTCTGAGAATAATTTGCACTGTTGTGTTGTCCGTTTCGGTCCTCATTAGTGTTTTTATATGCAAGCACACCAGTGCATGAAAACCACCTTCATGCAAAATTGCAGCTGCATTGCGAACTATGCACACATAGTCAAATCTATGAAAACTAGCCTGGAGAGCAGGTGAACACTGAATCACGCCCATGAGCATGACCTTACAGAAATAATATACAGCAGCTGTCTTTTCAGCTGAGTAGGCCAATATTAATCTGCAAGACAAGGCCGATTTTTATTCGCTGGCTATGTGCTCTGCTAACATACACGCTGGATAATTGTAGCTTCCTGTCTTGACTGAGCTACTAAGTTCTAAAATGTAAATCTTGCATGCTGTAACATTATCCATTATCTCCAGTGCAGTGCTCTTTGTAAGCATTTTGAGCCACCTGCAATAGATAAATTACTGGAGAAACTGAATGGCTTTGAATATCCACCATAGGAAGCTGGGTCAGTAACAGATCCTGTCCTTTCGGTACACTCATCCATCTCTCTCTCTCTCAGTCTTACGCTTGTTTTCATTCTCACAGATGTGCATGTATTTGTGCAGAATTTTTCACAGAGCAATACACTTTTGGTTAGTATTTTTATATTACAAAATGAGACGAATATGCTCTGATATACTCACACGCACATGTCCACATGCTTGCACACACTAGTGGCAAGGTGTGATAAATAATTGAGTGGATAGGGGCATTTCAATGATGGTGGAGTCTGCTTTCAGAAACACAAGCCTTCCGCTGCATTTCTTTATCTGGGGACCATGCAATGCGCTGGGCTACAATGGGGACGCAAATCAGAGAGTCCTCTGGGAGCAGTTGGGTTTTGGCCCGACAGGCAAAAAAAACCAATAGAGGGAGAAAAGACAATGGAAAGTGTGAAAGTATCTGGCAGAAAAGAGAACAGGACAGACAGGAGGAAGAAGAAGAAAGATCAGGCACAAAGTCACAATGAATTGAGACGTAATGCATTATGGGTGTGGACAGGTGCATGGACGGTATGGCTCTTTTGGTCATTGTCACTGTTAAAAGATCATAAATCAAAGACTTTAGCAGCAATTCCCTGAGGAGGACATGATGTTGTATTGTCAGTTTAGTTTACTCATGGGATAGAGTCATTTAATGCCATTCAGAAAGTTAGTTTGTGGTAGAATAGCATGTGCACCAGCACAAAGCATTTTAATTAATTTTACCAGCTAAGTGGGCTGCAGGACAGCTATTATACAAATCCTCCAATAAATTGTGAGGCCTTCAATATTAGCAGCTAAAGCCATAGTCAAAAGCTCTGGATTGTAATCAAAATTAAGATGTGAGATGTTCGATGTTCACACATTATGACTCCTGCATGGTGTGTTTCTCTTGCTGCAAATGGTTCAGTGTCGATTTAACATTAGGAAATATCAAGTATCAACATATTACCAAAAAAAAAAAAAAAAAATGTAGGCATTTCATTACGGGTGAAAAAAGACAGGGAAAATGACACAGGCCAGATGGAACATTTGTTCTTAATGAACGAGAAGCATCTCTCCCCATCCATTGCACATTCATTCTGTGCAAAAAGCAATTAGGTAAAGTAATTTTGCTAATGGATGAAGCAGTTCATTTCTTTTAGAGAGTCTCTACATGATGAAGGGAACCAGAGATGCCTTTAGACAGGACTGCCAATCAGCTCTGCAGGTCTGACGTTCATTAAGCCCCAGGCCTCTCGCCCTGGGATGCAACACAAACTCACAGATGATCTTTTAATCAATAATGAGTAGTGACATTGCATGGTCGTTTTTCAGAAATATCACTATTATTGGCTGAGATACGACGTTTATTCGCTTGCTTTTGTTGTGGTGCACTGTTTTTACACAAGCTATGGCACATGTTGTGCAGCACACATGCTTGAGTCGGAAAGATGGCATGCGCTCAGACGGATGGATCTGTTACCATGTTCTTCATCACCTCCGCAGTGTTCCCTGGAGCATTCTAATCCGGCTCGGAAGGTGAAAAAGAGATGAGCACAAAGGAAGAGATATAGAGAGACAGAAAAGAAAAGAGAAGAAAAGAAAGCTACAAAATGAGACACAGTTGATTGTGGCATCACTTTACCATTAAAAATTAATCTCAGACTGTCTTGGCACATTTGGAGATCACAGCTTTAGTTTTGGGCCAAATATTTCTAAGTAAACACCTTCTCATTGAATGTGATCCAGTCTTCTGGGACTGCTAGTGGAAATGCTTATAATATCAACATGAGTGAATGTTGAATTGACAAATTAAAATGAGTTTCAGAATCTCTTTAGTTTGTCCACCTTCTGCTTTTTTTTGACAGCAGTGCTCAAGCAGCATGCACTCCAGATGCTCTTAATATGCTTTATTTTTCCAGATTTCCAATGAGTTTTGAACCCCACTGTATAGATGCATGTTAACCTAAACCCTATGCATACTGTAGTCACTTTATGTATTGTTCATTATATATGTCTCGTGTTCTTCGATAGGTATTTGACCTGGTACGCATGCAGCGATCTACTTGTCCCAGTTTTGAGAAGGCCTCTCACTGTCTCTGTCTCTGGGTACTGTTACCATACCACAGAAATGGGTTGGTAAATTGAGAGGGAGCGTTCTGTGATGGGAGTGAGGTCATTCGCAGGAGTTCAGGATTGAGCTCAGTAATCACAATGCCGTGGATGAGGAATGATCAACAGAGGAGATAGAGTGTCCTGCCCCAGCTGGCCTCTCTTCTTCTATCTTTGGTGCAAAACTAAAGCAGAGTCAGACGTGAAATTGGAAAATAAAGTGTAACGGGCCGCAGAAATGAGAACCGCTGCAGCAGAGTGATGCCTGATCTGAGAAACAGAAACATCTGAAGCTGTTTCTTTTTTGTTATCCCTGATTAGAAACGAGACTTTGTTCTTGGCGAGTTTGACTGGTAGTTGTAGTCTGATTCCAACAAAAACAATGCACTAACACTGTTTGTCTCAATCCTGCAAACCGCATGTTTTTATCACTTAAATCCATTAGAAATTGGATTATACAGCCCAATTCCAAATCAAGGTAGTATCTAATGATAGGCAAAGATGATTTATAAAAGTAGTCCATTCAGTGTTAGAGAAAATGATAGACACAGAAACACAAGCACACAGATAACCTAAATCATAGCAAAAAAGAAAAAAAAAAAACATTCCACGCTGGAGTGATCGATAGCAGCAGATTCTGCTGATAGGCCTGGTTTCTTTCCCAGCATGTCTCAGGCCCCCTGCAGAGTCCCGTTGAAACAATAGCATTACTTCAGCCTCCCGACTGGGTTTCCTGTGAGCTGGAGGATTGTACATACGCTACTCCAAAAAGCTGCTTACTGGGCCCTACGGTGCAGCTTTGTGTCTCTTTGCATGCTGAGAATTAGGAGAGGTTACAGCATTAGAAGGGGAGGGGCAGGAAGGATGACAGGGTGGAGGGAGAAGGGGGTAAGGTGCAGGATCTGGCCTGTTAAAGGCTTAAGAAAATGATCAAGGGATATTTTCGGATACATCCACTTTGAGCCTTAGCCACGACAATCTGTTTGCCGCATCTTGCACAATGCTGTCAGTTTTGTTTGATTTTGCAGTTTAATCATTTATTTGACAAAAGTTGGAACATGCTTGACTGAAATTGTTTCTTCTTAAAAGCATTTTAAAAGTTGTTTGTCATCTTTGAAGAAGCTCAAATGTACAATAGTTTTATTGATTTATTTATCAATTTGTGATCATTAATTTAGATATGATTAAATATGCTTTGTGATTTTAAAGTACTTGCACTACCAAAAGTTGTACATAATTAAGTTTTTTAAATGTTTTTGAAAGAAGTCTCTTATGCCCACCAAGGCTACATTTATTTGATCAAAATAAAACACAGTTAAAAAGCAATATTGTGAAATTAAACCAGAATATTAAATTGTACCACATTAAACCAATATATTATATTTGTTTTTGGAAACCATTGATACATTTTGCAGGATTCTTTGATAAAAGTTCAAAATAAATGTTATAAGTTCTAAATGTTTTGATCAGTGTGTCCTTGGTGAGCAAAAGTAAGAATTTCTTCTTTTTTTAGACTCAAACTTGCCTCAAATATTTCAATGGTAATGTATCACAAAACAATAGTTGTGTAAATTTTGATGATAAAAATAAGTATAAGATGTTTCTTGAGCACCAAATCAGCATATTAGAATGATTTCTGGAGTCTGGAGTAATGGACCCTGTGATATTAAGCTTTACATTTTAAAGTTTATTCACAGAAAATTGTTATGATATTTGAGACATTTTTAAGAGACTTATTTCAAAAACATTATAAAATCTTAAAATAGCAAAAAACATTTAAAAACTTGACCTTAAATCTTTTAAACAATCTCTTAACCGAAACATTAATTGACCGTACTTTTGCCACTTGCCAGTAAAGCACTCTCTTGGTTCATTTGCGTCCTGTTTTTATTATGTTTCTTAAAAACATGGCTACGTCTTAAATTCTGGACTAATGAATGCCATGACAAAGTCCCACAACTAATTGGCATAGAAACCCAGCGGGGTGCAGTGAGGCCTCTGACCCTGCCAAGGTCACGGGTTCCATGCCAAGGTTTTTTTTTATCAGTGCAATGGGAAAGATACAATCACAAGTGGTTTCGCCGTACTGCACTGAATGGTAATGTAGATGCATGCAGGAAATGTTGTTTGACAATAAGAATGCATAAATGTGTTTTAGATTTTTTTTTACATAGAAACACACACAATCAGCATCTGTTAAACAACCCAATAGCTTAATCAAGATGAATGGCTTGGAAATAAATCATGTTTCAGACCACAGCCACTGGTCTTGTTGTGTAAATGTTAATGTTACAAATAGTACAGTGATTCAGAATGAATCTGTCATCGTGACTGAATGAGTAAACCTCCTCATTTCAAAACATCAGTGATCTTGCATTGAAATAAAGGATGTTTATTGACAGCAGAGTGACATGTTTGGGCTCCATTAACTATAGATGTGATTCTTAAATAAACATGGTCCGCTGTAGACGTTGAGCCAGAATAGGGCTCAGAGTCAGGTTGATGCCTGTTGTGCGTGGCAGTGAAGTTAATCATGCTGGTGCTTTGTCTCCCTTCAGGATTCCAAACTAGGGGAAAGTTCAGGACAAACACACGCTGTCTTGTTTAAGCGAATGAACTAGTAGCATATTGCTAATAGTTAGAGTCAATTGCTGAGATTTTATTGGCGCATAGTAATAAGTGTCTTTTGTGTGTTTTAATATTTTATTTAATAATGTTTCAGCAATTTTAGGTGGGTTTAAATTTGGAAAAATATTTATTTTTATTTTTATAATTAAGTCAAGACTTTTTTCAAAGCTTTATTCCGATCGTTATTTAAATAAATAAATAAAAATGCCCTGCTCTCCCAAATATGGCTTTAAAATAAAAGCAATAAATAACAATTTTGCTTTATATCCTATTTTTCTCTGTGTTTCAACAGGAGTGAGTGTCTCAGCCAATCAGGACGATGAGACAGACATGGAGACTTTTCAAATGGAAATTGATAAAGACACAAGAAAGTGCAAATTCAGAACTAATGAAGGGAATTACTGGACGCTTGTCACTCATGGAGGCATCCAGTCAACAGCCACAGAAGCGTAAGATTCAGCTTTACTGTTAAAAATGTTCAAAACAAATGATTCTTTTCCACTTATGTGAGATATGACATTAAGGCAAGCAACATGACTATTACAGTATGTAACTATGATTAAATGCATCCAGAACTGAGCTGTAATATAACTTCCACAAATTGTAAAGCCATTTGATTTACTTCATATTCTCTGTGGGTGTACATGTTTTATTAATACTTGTACATACAATCTCCCACTGTGTGCAGCGGTGCCAACACCATGTTTGACATAGTGTGGCTCGGTCGACGGGTGGCACTGCGAGCCAGCAATGGAAAATACGTATGCACTAAGAAAAATGGCCAGCTTGCTGCAGTCAGCGACTCTGTGGGTGAGTTCATACTGATGCTGCCCACAAACAAAATCAAAACATCTAAGGCAAATCTAATGGTATTTGAGAAAGAATACAATATGTCACCCTGGTTTTTCCTCCAGGTGAGGACGAGCAGTTGATTTTGAAGCTGATCAATAGGCCCATTCTGATCCTGAGGGGAGAGAATGGTTATGTTTGCCACCACAAGAACTCTAATACACTGGACGCCAATCGTTCAGTCTATGACATTTTTACACTGCAGTTCAATGACGGCACATACCACATTAAAGGTGAGTTCTAATCCCACCACAATGTCAATCATTTTACGCTGTATGTCCTGTAATAAATCCTAAAGCAGCTTTCTGGAAAGCAAATAACTGCTTTTATTTTCCTGGAATTGATTTATGTTGTAAGCAGTTGTGCAGAAGTGTCAAAAACATTAATCAGCTGAAATTGATTTTCAAGGGAACTAGTTTACCTGTAAAGGGCATACTGTATTTTCTTATAACCATAAAACTAGAATACATTATGAGACATTATGAGCTATACCAAATATAAGATCATATAAAGACAATGTTCATTTTGTGACACTCTTATGGAAATATGATAATATTTTGTATTTATCATTTAAATCTGCCTAATTTTTAAATTGTGTGTCATAAATCAACATCTTAGGAAAATCTTATGGGTGACTAATGACTTTCTGTTACAAAACAGGACGTTGATGTCATACATGTCACTGGGACTAAAAGCATGTTTATTATGCGTTTTGGGAGACATAACAAATTTATAGGAAAAGAAATTAAATTTCAGTATTCTATAAAATATTATATATTATTAAGAAAATCTTGTCAATTATTACTCCCATTATTTCACTTCTTTTTTCATTATATGTTGCCCCAAAAACTCATTAGTATAAAAATTTGATTTAGTTTATAGATATAGTGTATATAATGAAAAAACCTTTTTCTGACCATTTTACACACATTTTGCAGAAAAAATAGTTGAGAATAATCTTTATGCAAAGTTTGGTTACATTTTCTTTTTCTTTTCTTTTTTTATAAAAAATCTTAAAAACTAAAAAAAAAACTACTGTGTTGATGATTTTTTTAAACAAATAGCTTTTTCTTATGCATGTTCATTAATGTCTGAAGATACATTTTTCTCATGTTATTTTTGTGTAGTTGTTATTTTTACTTATTTTTTTTAAACAATTTACACTTTTGCTATATAATATAATATAATTTTTTTTTTTTTTTACATTTCACAAGTCATTTATGTTATGGAGCTGACCAGTATTGATTTCCTATAGGTGCTGGTGGAAAATTCTGGTATGTGTCCAACAGTGGCTTGGTGTGCACTGATGGAGACACACCTGAAGATTTCTGCTTTGAGTTCTTAGAGCATGGACGGATAGCTATAAGAGGCAAAAACGGCAAATACCTGCGTGGAGACCAAGGGGGCAATCTGAAAGGCGATGGAGAGAATGCAGACAGCGCTTCCCTCTGGGAATACTGACACCATGTGGACATTTAAGGAACTATCACTCACCTGTGTTAAACTCTTGAATTTACAGATGTGAGAAAATAAATTGGTACGATTAAAATTTAATATTTGTACATCTGTTTCCCCATCAGTCTGCATTTGATATAGAGTCAGTATTCAGCATTACACATGTATTATTTACCATTTCTGGTTTATAGTTCTATACAAAATCAGCCTGTATACAAACATGACAAGAACCTTTATAATATCTGCTCACTATTTAACACTGTTAGGAAAAATGTGAGGTAATGCTTTAACATAAAACTTGCAAAGCATGCTATTACTGTGGCAAATCACTTCTACATCTCTGTTCATTTTCAAATTGACACATTACAATTCATCACTGCTGTTTTTGTTTATTACTCTTTTTTTTTTTTTTTTACTTTAATGACCCATTATTGTCTTGTCGTTCTTGCAATTATTTATTATCATGTCAATGTTTGTCATTTCCAGCGAAGCTTGTTTTACTCTCTGGGGTTACAGACTGCTATGTTTGTAATATATTGATATGCATGGCATTTAATTATATTTAAGCCTGGTAAATTAACTCTTGTTGTTGTTTCTTTAAGCTAACTAGCAACTGACAGGGAAGCCAAGCTACCAAAATAGAATAAGATGCCTGGTAATTACTCTATCTCACCGAAATGAAAGGTACCAGGATTAAATTCATTTTATTCCCTATTGTGAGTCACTTGCTTGCTCTTTCTTAAGACCACCTTGAAAGGTTTTACCGTTATTACAATACAATCCTGTCTCTTAATTCTAGAGGAATGAATCTCGTTTACTCTAACCTGAATGGATTGGTTCTGTTCTGAATTTTATTGGCTGCCGAGGCATCAAAACTGAAGCAGTATTTGCTGGTGCTGTGTGCTTTACACAATTCACATTACTACCGACAGAGAGACCCCAACATTGAAAAGACTCCCATGCCTTGCTATAGAATTAAACTTCTGCTAGCTACAGTCAATAAGATAACAACTTGAAACCCAACAATTATTGTATGCTATTGTTAACCAGTTTTAGAACAGCAACCTCAGAGAGAACATGGTAACCAGTTGTCATTGAAATAATCTAACTGACATGTCCTCCATTTCGCTTGTTTAGGATTCCCACAGAAATTCAATGCAGTATTGTGAACAGTTGCTAAAACAAAACAAAACATGAAAAGACCTCAAATGCCACTAATGAGCAAAAACATATTTCTAATTCACCAAAGAGCTTTAATAAACCACCGCTCAATTTCTGTTCAAATAAATAAATAAGAGAGAAGGAGTAAAATACGTGTTCTATAAAAAAAAGTTATATAAAAAGTAAATTTTAGTATTTAGTATAATATTTTAATGTTACTAATGGTGCTAACGTATGCGAGTAGGAGATTCTCGATCTGCGCATGCGTGGAAGTGACACTCTGTAGCCAATCAAAACGCGCGCTCTAAATTTTAAAACTACCGGAAGAACAGACAACAACAAGCCAGCTAAGCGTGTGTATCGGTTCTCTGCCTTATTATTTTACGCCCCATATTCAAGAAAATGGACCATAGCAGCGACGAACAGACTAAAATGTACTTTTATGAGAACCGACTTCAAACATTCGTTTGTTGGCCGTTTGAAGAGGGCTGCGTTTGCACTCCAGAAAACGTGAGTAAACCCTTTGACCCGCAAAGAAAGAAAAAAACGGTTTTGAAATGCATTGTTTGCATCTTTTACACTGATTTTTTTTTGTTCTATAGATGGCCAAAGCTGGATTTATTCACACCCCGTTTGAGAATAGTCCAGATACAGCGCAGTGTTTCTTCTGCCTGAAAGAGCTGGAAGGATGGGAACCTGAAGATGACCCTGAGTGAGTCCTTGTCTACTAAACTTTCCTCTATTGCATTAGAGAGCTGAGAGAGGCTTTGTCTGTGCATCCTAATGAAATAAGACTCGGATTTAAAGTCAGGGTTATTTAATTTATTAAATGCCATCAGTTCTCTTGTTATTATGTATTTTGTTCCTGATGCGCTGTGGTTTTCTTGCATGACCAGGAAAGAGCATAAGAAGCATTCTGCTGCCTGTGATTTTATCTTGCTGAAGAAGACTGTGGATAGTCTGTCTGTGGAGGAGTTTCTGAAACTTCAGAAAGAAAGACAGAAGTTTATCATTGTAAGTATTAGCTCACTGACAGATAATGTAGTCACATTTATTTATATGAAACTGCATACAAATACACTCAAAACAGCTTCATATTAGTAAATGGTAACAACATCTTCTAAAATTCACCAATAAAAATGTCCTTATTCCAATATGTGTCAGTGTAGGGTTTTGTAATAAATGTTGTTAAAGCACATTTCTCATTTTCGTTTAGTTTATCTTGATGTACATAAACAACTAAAATAAATAACTTTTGTATATCATAGGCTATAAACTATAAATAACGATAATCACACAGCAAAATGACTAACAGGAAATAGCTCAAACTAATTCAATATGTAAATAATATAGATGTATAATATCTAAATAAACTAGTATTTAAATTATAACAAAATAACACAATTGAACGAGTTAAATTCAGATGTAAGCACCTTTAAGGAAGACAACAGTATAATAGTAAGGCAATAATTGTCATTCATCTCAATGTCCAGTGTTGATTCAAAGTTAGTGTAATTATCCAGTTAAGTTCATTTAAAATGTTGTTAACAGATTAAGTCAGTGCAGTTAAATGAATTAAGCGAGCAACTAAGCGAGTCTGTGACATGGGCACAGAATCAAAAGGTGAAGAATCTGGTGACGGTATTGTGAAAAATTATATATATATATATATATTTATTTATTTATTTATTTTTTATTTTTATTTTTTTTAATACACAAAAGCATAGAAAGCATATATATATATACATAGAAAAAATATATATATATATATTTTTTTTCTATGCTTTTGTTTTTATGAACTTGCCCCTCTTACAGGACATTTTAATTTATTATACTTAATTATTTATTTATTTTTTTCTAGGGATTTCCTATATTATAACATAAACATCTTTTGGAAAGTATTTTAAATGCCACATTTATTTTTCATTTAATTTTCCTCTTAAGTAAATGAATGAGTAACCTAGATGGTTAGAAAGACATCTTATTTTGACTCTGAAGTCTTTTTTTTGCATCTTGCAAGTTACTGTAGCTAAATATTACCGGATGTACTTATTTTGTCTTCTTTTATATGCTAAGAGTGAAGTAACACGTTTTCTTATCTTTCAGAAAAAATCATGTAAACAGGCGATTGATAAATTTGAAGAAGTGGTAAAAGTCAAGAGGGCTCAGATCGTCCAGACTGCGATGGGAGAAGAATAAAGAGTTTCTTTTCTTTCTGTGCTGTTTTTTGTTGATCTCACTTTCTTCTTTTCTTTCTTTTGTATGTCATGTAATTCTTTGTTTTATAAATGTTACCTTGAGATGTATGTCACGTCACCAATTGACCATATACACATTCTTCCTCCTTTTATAGTATTTATTTCAAAATTATCTTAATAAAGAGACTCTCCCATGGCCCCTGTAAAATGTAAAGTCTTATATCTTGTCCTTTTGTTTGTTTTGTTAAGTACAAAAACTGAATAAAAAAATAAATCTAATAACTCATAGGTAGAAGATAATTTTTTTTCTTGGGAATGGGGAAAACCTGGAAATATTTTGTTGGGCAGGTCAGTAGTAATTATTATAATTATAAATATTGCATATTCTGAGTTGCTCTTATAGTGAGACAAAAACATTTGAGGAAACCAGTATGAAAAGAATTGTATTTACAAACGGATAATTTCTATATATTTTAATGTATTTTTGTGTTTTGACCACCAAAAGGATGGATGTTGAATAATGTCATGAAGGGTGTTGGTTATGCACTGTACGTCATGTGTCCTCTGTACCAGTCATGCGTAATCTTGCGCTGTTGGTTGGACACGGACTGCACACCAGTGAGGAATAAATGTCAAAGCAACTCATCTTTTTTCTTAACAACACCAAACTTTTGTACTACTTACATCTTTGATGGCATCTTACGTTGTCCGCGTATTGGATGACGGCCAGCATCACTTATTCCAGCTGTTGGGCAGCGCGCGTGATTTCGTGAGCTAAAGGGAGCCTTCAGCATCTGGTCGCGTCGCGCAGCCAAATGGTGTGCTTTTCCGCTTAGTTTTTTGAGTTGTCCTGAAGCGGAATCGTTTATATTCTGACCGATATGAAAATTACATTCGGTTTCGTGGTCGTCGGCGGGGGTTTAACGGGTGTTCTCAGTTTCATCTCTTTAGCTCTTGCCATCGGTACCGAATACTGGTACATCATCGAGGACAAGCGCACGAACCACACCGACCCGGCGCGCACTAACTCTGGACTTTGGGGAGTTGCAGATGGTATGACGCTCATTTTCATTCTCAAGTCTTTATTCGTGAGCATCCGTGAGTTGCCTGTGATCACAGTCGATTTCATTCATTTGTAATAGCTTATCTTGAGTTTTAACGGGTGCGCGTACTATTCGTTTGACTAATGGATTTCCAGGACTTTTCCTGACATGACAAGTATTTAAAAATCTAGATAGTTTAATAGAGATTGCACCCACAATACAACATCTAGTCCAATTATAGGCTACATAAAACAGCTGAAACTTTATTGGCGAATTAAAGGTGCGTATGCTTAAGCAAATGCAATCTAAATGGTCTTTCGGCGCTCCTCTGAAACACTTTAAACGGCAAACTACTTTTCAGTTATATTTGTGATTTCTTCATCTGATCGCAGCTGTTGCTATGGTTACCTCAAGCAAAATCGAATTGTGTTCGTTCTGCGCAGAAGTTTAGCGCTATGTAGAGCTTATGTGGTCACGTATGGGAAAATATTAAAAATAATACTTTTTGAAGGGTTCGAGCAAGAAGTGCAGCCATAATGTTCACCCTGGTGATTTGCTTTGTGTTTTTGTAGATGTTCAAAGTCACGCAGAAGGCACTGGATATTCAGAATCCGAAAGACAGATGGAAAGTAAGTTGTAAATCCTTTTCATAAACAAGCAACCTATAAAAAAAATATTGTTCTGCAGTTTTCCATCACAAAATAAATCTGGCTGTAAATTGAGCCATAATTTTGTACAGTTGAATGGGTAAGATGTTAGTTGGGTTTTTAAAAAGTCATTTCTGCTATGATTTACGTCATTCAGTCATGCATAGCGCGATTGCCATCTTGCTGCCCTTGAGTCTGGTGATGCTGGTGTTTGGAGGGATCTGTGGTCTGGTCAGTTCCCTGGCCAGAAGCCGGACACTCCTGATCGGATCTGCTTCATATTTCCTCCTCTGCAGTAAGTTTAATCCACTGTATGCCATGGTTACCTCAGTAAACCTTCACTGTTATAAAATCAAAGATACCAGTTTATATGTTGCCTGCAAAAAAAGTTTGTCAGCAGAAAACTAACTTCTGTAATGCATTCATGGGTGAACATACAATAGGATTCATAGCTTTCACTAAAAACATCAGAACTAAAGCACAAGCCTGTAAATCTTTCATCTACTTCCAAGCCGCAAATATTTAAAAAAGAACAAAACAAAACATAAGTGAGCAAAATGCAAAAGTTTTGGCCATTTGCAATCCATATAACAGTATATGCACCTTTTCCCCAATATTTCAATCACTTAACAGCGCAACAAAACGCTGTGAAAAACATTTGATAAATTCAAAACAGTGATATTAAAAGAACAAATTCAGTAAATATCATATGATGTGCTAAATGGTATGTTTTCTTTATAATGGTTTTCTATGGGAAACCATTGAATGTGAAACTTTGCATGTTGTGTTTATATTACGGGTTCATCTGCTTGCCTGTACAAAGTATGCACCATAAGTTATCAAATCAAATCAAATTTTTATTTGTCACATTCACATACATACACAGTACGACATGAAGTGAAATGTATTACACGACTGTCCAACAAATTGATGCATTAAGAAAACAACAAACCTTAAGTAAACAGCAAAATTGAAAAAGAATAGAAAAATAAGTACAGTAAATATATATAATTTAAAAATAATCTAGCAATAAAATAAAATAGAATAAAAAATATAATGTGATTATATAACCATATATATACACACAATAATAGTATATGTCAGTGCAAAAAGTCAAAATTGTGCGGAGGGAAAGTGTGGGATGGTCTGAATTTGAGTGGATTCTGTGGTCAGGTGTTTACCGAATTTTGCCTTTAATATCAGCATTTTAAATTTACAGTTCTTAAATCTACAAAATCTACAAACCACATTTTATATATATATATATATATATATATATATATATATATATAATTAATTTCAATTGTTGCCATCTGCTGG
>JAUCMU010000021.1:11799810-11813866 GCA_032275025.1 Enteromius treurensis | reverse complement strand
TTCAATTGTTGCCATCTGCTGGATTAGAATATTCTTTTTTTACGCCACTGCTATAAAGTAAAATTACCCGTAGAAAAAAGAAATGCATAAATTAATATAAAAGTAACCAACTCATATAGCACAATATTTACAGTAATTACCACACTGTTTGAAGAAAATAAATTTAGCCATTCCCTTCACATGAAGAGCAAACAGTAGAAGCTAACGCAAAGGTCTAATCCGATTGGCTAGTCCTACCTAAGGAAAGAATTGAGCCAGCAAAAGAGAAGTCGACAAGATATTTTACATTTGCGTCATTTCAAGCGTGTTCCTAAACTGAGACACATTCAACTTTGTCGGCAAACTGATGGGGTATAACACTAAACCAAGTTCAAGTTCAAACACCTGGCTCTGCAGTTCTCTGAATAACGTTCAAAAACTGGAAGACTGGAGGCATTACTCACCTGGAATGATTGTAATGTTCAAGCCTTACGGGACTGAAGTTATTGCTGTTCATCGGTTTCCTCTTATGAAATTGATAGGATAATAGAGAACATCCCCCCAGCTATTTCTGTGATTGAAAGAGGCAATCTTAAGGTGAAAAGGAAAGGTGAAACCAAAGAATAGTACAGCCCTCTGTAATTCTGACCGTGCATCAGTCTCTCATTTAAATGGGGTTTTATTGCTTTTGTTCTTGCATGAAAGCATGTATGAGCAGAAGAAAATAAAAGGGAATAATAATGCATGCTGAGTACAACCAGAGCTCATTTCCTGAGACCTCTGCAAGAAATCCCAAAGCAGCTTAAGTATCACAGGCAGGAGAATTTTGCTTTGATCTTCACAAATACACACATTGTTGTGACATAGTTGGCATGCTCTTTACCCAGACACCAAAAAGCATCTCAATGCCTGTATCTCAGAGTGTTCTCTCACTCTGTAGCTTGAAGACATATGACTCGAATAAAGGTTTCCTTAAAGGAGTTGGCCAATGAACCCCAGCATTTATCACTGTGGTAATAAGGAGCGCATGGCAAGTGTTTAACACAGTGAAGCTTGGAATGTAAATGCAAGGGGAACATTTTGGCATCGGCCTTGTCACTTATATATTGTCTTTAATTTTTGGCATGTCCTGTATTTTTTGGATTGGTTATCATAAACAAGAATGTATAGTAAAATACGGATGCAATTTTGCAGGAATATGTTTACATGAGAGAAATTTCACATGGACTGCATTTCATTCTTCTTTTTACAAGATGATGCTTTTAAAGTAATCGTTCACCCAAGATTTCTTAAAATGTACTTGATGTAAATGAACAGTAGATGAGTTGGTTTCTTTATTTGGAGAAATTTCTCCAAATCCCCTTCAGTGAATAAACCAAGTCATCTACATCTTGGATCCTTGAGGGTGCAAAATATTTCAGGAAATGTTCATTTTCGAACGAACTACTCCTTTAAGAATAACAGTGCACTCTACTCACCAGGCTGTGATGTGTGACATATTCAGTGCTGAACAAAATAATCAGTAGTTCCTGGAAAGTACAGACTGTTTCTTCTAAATGAACCGCCAAATGTAAGACCAGAAACAAGTCAGTTTGTTCCTGTCTAGACTCTTGGCCATGCTAATTAGAAACTGTGCTACAATCTGTTTATTGGCTCTTAATTTTATGTGCATATTATGGCTGATGTGGAAATCCATTCTCATTTTGTCAGTGTTTAATTAGATGTGATTTCTGCTGCTGTTTATCCACATCAGCACATTCTGTTCTAATGAAGATTTGGTAATAATGGCTCACGTCTTGGAATCATCAGGCACCACAGGGTGCCACAGGAAGCTAGTTTAACGTTTAACTTCCTCCCTGTTTACACTCCTGATTCTTCTGAGCATGGATGTCGTAGACTAGTCATGTATGTTTATGGCTCTCTGCGCTTACAGTGAGATCAGCGTTTAGCGAGACAAATTCAGTTTTTTTTTGTATTCAGTTCTGGCTCAGTTGAATACAGAAAAAAATGAGTCATTTTTGGCAGATCATAATACAGGTTTATTTAAATGAACACAAAGTTGTGAGCTTATTAGAAAAATATGAGCTTAAACGAGAGAGAATAAAATCGCTGGATTCAGGCAATTTAGCACAATTGCAAAAACATGTTACATGCATTTAACAACTGAAGCATAACCTGTATCAGTAAAGCAAAGCAATCTTCTATTTAAAGACTAAAATATACTCACAATTTAAGCCATCTAAGATGTTGACGAGTCTTTATGCAAAGAAAAATGGTAGGCTTCAGTGCTCATGAATGAATACAGAACACAGATATCAGTGTGGCATTGAAGACATTAAAACCATCACAGCCCACACACATCCAATGTTCTATCAACTACTTGTCGTTGATTAAAGGAAGTTGCCAAGCAGAAAAAATGAATAGATTTTAATGTCGAGTTGCATCTGTTTTTAAATTAAGCCCGCTTGCCATTTTTAGCCCACGTCTTTCAGAAATCCGTCTATCTACAGCACACCGCAAGGTGAAGAATGTCTTGTATCCTCTGATAGAACAACAAGGTCTAAATGATGCTTAATTGGTTTTATTTGTGTGTGTGTGCATTCACGCGTGCCTGTGCATGTGTTTTCTCAGGTCTTCTCACTCTCTCTGGGGTGAGTCTGTACATCAGGTACTCTCAGAAGGCCCTGGAAGAAACTGAAAGGCGGATGGGTCGTGAGCAAATGGCTCAAGTGCACACATCATTCGGCTGGTCTATGGGCATGGCCTGGATCTCCTTTCTTTTGGAGGTGATCACTGGCCTTCTCCTACTGCTGGCTGTCAGGCTGGTGCCTTTAAACCAGTATGAAGAGTCTGTGGCCACCATATAGACACTCTGACACATTTCAGGCAAAGTAGTCAGTATTTGTCAAGGTAAGGCCTCCTCTCTGTCTTAGTGGTCCAAAGTCTGGAAGTGTCCATTAACTTATATGATGATTATTTCCACATTTTAGAATAAAAGTCAATAAAACCAAAAAATAAATAATAAATTGCAATGAAAAAAATGTCAAACTAATTTCACATTGTTGAGATCATGAAAAACATTTCTTTTGACTAGTAATGTAGATACGGACAACCACATTCCCCTTTGCAGTATGCAAAAATATATCAGATATGGATATCTGTTTAGTACAATTCACTGAATATTTTTTTTTTCTGTTAAATGTCATTCTTTGTCGAGCTCGTTTACAATTTTTAGCATATAGACCAATTCAAAGGCCAACTTTCTGGTTTATTTTATTATGTTTCGTTGATAATTGCTATTGTAATTGCTAGTAAATAAATTGCATGTGTTTTTGCGCCTCCGTAATGTATTATATTTTATGCTGGGCCTCTGTTTTTTCTCTTGCTTGTTGTTATGCTTGATTTTGCATTATGATAGGAGCATGTAACAGAAAGCGTGACCCAATTGTATATGTTTTACAGACACTCATTGTTCATTAAGTATGTGTAGTTTATGAAAAGGCTTTTCTGAACAAAATTCATTTAAATATTGCAATTTGTTTTGCTTTATATATTTGATATCTTTTTTGCTATTTTATACTTAGGCTTCTGAAACGTAACATTTCATGATTGTATGCTTTGAATTGTTTTGAATTGAGTCAGGCTGTCTCTTTTAGAAATACGTACTAAGATGGATCGTATCTAATCATTGTTATTTCTTTTATATTTGTATCCATCAAACCCAAACAAGCAGATTTAATTTGCAATGTCGAGAGACAATCCCTGAGAAGCTGGGTCTTGTGAATGCTGTTGTTCTTAAATTACTGTTCAGTGTTTTGCCTTTAATACATTCTTCTCTTTTAAATGTATGTTTCAGTGCTTTGCACTTTAGTTTGATTAGTAGCTGTTGTTATTTGTCATTTGTAGTTGTTGTATTGTGATATTTATTATTCTAATTTTGTGAGGAACATTATGCTTTTAGATGTTCGTCGAGATTAAAGCTTAACTGAATTGTCTGTATTTAATGGTTTTTATATTTATTTTAAACTTTGTTTTATAAAAGTGTATCAAGAATAACATATTTGTGCACCAAAAGGCAGAGCAAATATGACTTACAGGCAAATAATAATAACCTGGGAAAAAATATTACATTTTATATTTGGAAACAAAGCTTTAACAGATCAACAACAACAGAAGAAATGTGACTCACAGTAGTGACTCAAAAGGTGCTTTTGGCACACTTGGATGAATTTATGAATCATAAAGAATGTATTGTTTTAAATGAGCACCCTTGTGGGTTTAATTTTTTTCTATGCATGATAACAGTAGCCATAGACGTCAGAGGTCTGCTTTAACACTTTCAAAGGGCGACAAGCAAGAAATCAGAATCATTTAACTTTTTCATTTTCAAGCGTGGAAAGAAAACTGAACAAGTGAGTGATGAGACTATACCTTTTTTTAATTAAAAAAGCATTGGCCTTAATGCTTCTTTCCAAACCGAAGTTGTTCATTTGTCTTATTATTTGTGTAAATTACATCCATTTCGTTTAAAGACCAGGCTGGTCTGAAAGCATAGATTACCAAATGCTGCATCCCAAACAGATGTAAATGTTTTTTGTTGAATTATTCACAAACTATAAAATGTGCTTCGTTGTCATCCCTATTTTTGACATCTTTTAGATGAATGCATTGAGTCCAGTAATAGCACTCAAGCCCTCACTGAATAATTTTGATTTTCTGTTGGAGACAATCTGCTTTTGTGGCCTCCTCCATAAGTAGATGATTAGTCCACCCCATCAACTGTACACGGCCCCATCAGAGCGTTAGTGGGCCACACAAAGCTGAAATTAATGTTCCTTTGGGCTGGCCTTGTGGCTCACTCCATAATAGCACATGGCAGTATTTTTCCATCATGAAATGTTTTACCCATATATACAGTCTATTGATTTTCTGCTATTTATGCAAACACATGCAGCATATATACAGCTATTAATTAATCCCAATGAGACTATCAGCAGTCAACAGTGTCACTATTTAAATGTTTTAAATGTTTCTCTCATTTTGTAGTGTAATTGTATGTCCACATTTATTATGAAAGACAAACGCAAGTCACTACAACAAATGCCGCCATTATGTATTGTACAAATACATTTTTACAATTTTATATGGTAGTAACAATCTGTTTTGCATTATCATGGGAATATAAAAAAAAAAAGATTAAATGTGCTTAATGTTATGAAGATGTAAATGTAAACGTAAAATGTTTTTTTTTTGGCATATAACCTGACATTTTCCTGGCAGTTTTTTTTTTGAGAAACTTACTCTACTGTTGTTATGTACATGATTCTGCATAAGTTATGCAATTTTTGTAAGGCAAAACCAGACATTGTCTTGAAAGCCACAAATAACCAACAGAATAAACTCAAACGCCCAAAACAAGTTTAGGGAAATGTCATTTAAAAAATAATGTAGATGCAGTAAAGTCTTTCCTTGTGCATTCTATAGCAATAAAGTTGTCTGCATTATCAGCCAAGACAGTGGCCCTGGGCCCCTTCTGATTTCCACTGCAGTAAATCTCTGCTTTGTTGTCACGCTGATCCTTCTCTACATAAGACTACATCTTATCCTTATAGGGAACACTTATATAACACTCAGTGCTAAAAACAATAAAACGAGTCATAATGTGTCTTTCTAAAAGGCCTCAAACTGCTTCGGCTGTTCAAAGAATGCATTTAAATAAGATTCAAATGTCAGTCACAATAGTTTATTGTAAGAAACCATTAAATGTGTGTGTGTGTGTGTGTGTGTGTGTGTAGTATACACAACATGTGGGTGTTCTGAATAAAGTGGGTAAGTCTTGGCTGTCCAACTCGAGTGCAAAGTAGTGTTAAATCATATTTGACCTTTTTTCCAGCATGATAATCAATTTCTACCCAATGAACTTGCTTGCTTAAAAATGTGTAAGACAAATATATGACTAAAAATATCCCTGTAAGGTATAAAACAGTGTGCAGAAACCTTCCTAAATATGATCTTTCGATCTTTTCTCGAATATGAGTGTATTTGATTCATAGAATGAACGTACAAACAGAAAACGCGCATACACCTCTATTGAGCAAAGCCAATAGAGCAGAAGCTGTCAGAGTGATGATGATAAAAAAAATTGCCGTTTATTAAATAGTCAGTTTCAATGCTCTCAAATCACAACAAGGAGCGTTGCACCAAACTGCTTCACAACATCCCAAAAACCTTACATTTGCATAAACATTCCCTCCTATCTCTTATTCATAAAGACAAACAGCCTCTAAAATATACAGTCATAAGACTAATAAACAATGGAAAAATAATATAAAAAGCATCTATGAATGACGAATTAACAAACTAATCAATGAAATGAATATATGGGGGCTACATGATTTGTATTAATGATTATATGATTTAATGGAATAATGAAATTATGAAGAATAAATGAATGAAAAAGAGAAAAAAAAGTACAACACAAATGTATGATTACGCTCTTAAAGCAAAACATGCATTTGAGGATCTTCAAATCCTTCAGAAGT
This sequence comes from Enteromius treurensis, assembly GCA_032275025.1. Classification (NCBI taxonomy): domain Eukaryota; kingdom Metazoa; phylum Chordata; class Actinopteri; order Cypriniformes; family Cyprinidae; genus Enteromius; species Enteromius treurensis. Next base: position 11,807,345 of record JAUCMU010000021.1, on the reverse strand, counting down.
GAATACAATTATGATTTAGCAGATTTTCAGGTTGTTGTTGTTGTTTTTTTGTTTGTTTGTTTTTAAAGGTCCCTGTGACCAAAAGACTGATGTGAAGACACTTCTGATTGTTCAAAGGCCCTTCTCATGAAGTCCTGTTAGATTTGAGTTTGTGCTGTTGGGCCACAAATTGAGCCTTCAGTATAGCCAGCTGAGTGTCCTCCTCACTGATATCCAGATGCCACACAGCCCTGACTGTTCCTGCGACATGTGGGAACATCAGGACCTGGACCCCCTGACCCAGAGCCTTCACCTCTTCTTCATCTACGCCTGCCATCCTCTCGCAGAACTCCTCTGGGCTCATCTGGGTGTCCCGCAGACTAAACCTCAAAATGTTGGTTTCCACAGTGTTCAGATCCAACTGATACAGAGGAGGGTCACACTGTAACAATGCTACAAAAAGAAAAAGGTGAAAGACTTTCTTTTCCAAAATTTTCATTGTAAACCATTTATACACAGCACTGAATAGTGCGTAAGTATGTGAACTGAGATGCACCTACAGTTTGTAACATTAGCAGCGCATTATTAGCTGTTTGATAATGTAGTCAAGGCAAAGACTAATGATATCAACTACATTATGTGTCTGATGTTGTGATTGTGATAAAGAGAGTGATCAATAAATACATTGCCTTGTAGACAACCATTTATAATTCACTTCAATATATAATTGACGTTTCAATCATGGCTTGTCTTTGTGTGGCATTTGGTGAGGTTCAGTTGAGGTAGGGACTAGTTTGCATGTTCATGCTTACTTGTGAACCAAAAGTTATGCTAAAGCCATTTTAAAGCATTTAGAAATTGCTTCCTTGAGAAAAAAACGTTTAAATGTCATTTTAACAACTAAAAATTAGTTTTAAGGCATAAAATTGGTGGCTGCTGGGAGATTTAAAATGATCAATGTTTAGTCAGGTTTACTAAGCATTATGGTCGAATGTGAATAGGTATAATTAGATGACTAACAAAACAGCGGTGCTTATTCCTAATTCCAGTTACTGTGAATAAGAGTATTTTATCTGCTTAATGTATTCCTTTAATTCTTTTATAATCATCATGGTCTAAGAAAAGATCGAACTAAGCACCTACAGTGCTGAGGGTGGAAGATAAATAGTTCTGTCACCTTGAGCAAAGCTTCTGGCTTTCCTGTGGTCCTCCTCCAGTCTGCCAATCATGTCTGAGAGGGCAATCTTACCAGCTGCTGCCACGATACCCGACTGGCGCATTCCGCCACCAAGTGCCTTGCAAGCGCGTACGGCTCTCTGTATGAAATCTTTTGACCCACCTAACATGGTGCCCACAGGCGCCCCGAGTCCCTGCCAAAGAGCAAATCAGATCAGATTTCCAGCTCTTCACATGAAATTTAATAGACAGGGATAGAGAAAACAAAACAGAATCTATAAAAGAAAGCATTCAGAACAGTACAGTACAGTTTAGATATAATTATTTTATTACATGGGTGCATGTTTACACACCACCCGCCATAATGCACTTAACATGCTACACAGAACATCTTTTTTTTGTTTGCAGCATTTTCCTAAAAGGTTCATGTTAAACTTTTACATTTATATTTACATTACACTTACATTTTATTATCTACCCTGAGGCAGTGTTTTTTTAAATGAGCTTTTATACTATTACAGCGTTTGTTCGTATTTTCTTTAATAGTATTTTGAATTTAATTACATTTTTATTTTTAGTCATTTTTTGTGCTTTTGTCACTTTTATTAGTTTTTATTTCCTATTTAGTTTCCCAGTTTTAGTCATTTTAGTACTTGAATTAAGTTTTTTCTTTAAAAATTTTTTTTTAATACTTTCCTTTAAGTTTTATTTTTAGAATTTTTAAGATTTAACATTGCCATGAGGTCGACTTATTATATTAGTAAAATGTTTTCATGCAAAAAACAGTGAATTTATAATTTTTCACCTTCTCTTAGAATTTTACATTTAATACTCACACTTTTTAAAATGTCACATTAGTTGGTCATGTGATCTTAACATGTTTACTCCTAGAAGGAAAACAAAACCTGTTCTGTGCAAACACCCTAATATGTCTTACAACCATATTTGCGATTATAAATAAAGTACATGATGAAAAATAAATGTAAATCATAAATAGCAACTTACAAATCACTCAAGCATAAATGCATCAAGTACAATTAAACATCTGTTACAATATATGACATGTATTAATGATACCTGGAATACAGCTTTTTCTCTTAAAGTCTGTTGTCAGAAGAGGCAGAAGTGATTTGATATTCATATCGGTGGTCTTTGTCTATAGCCCCAATTATGTTTAATGTCTTTCAGGGAGAGGGAAATAGGAAAGTTCGGTGACGGAGAGCAGCCTATTTCCAGCTAGATGCAAACAAGTTCTGCAATTAAAATGCAAATAAGCTTGTTGACATCTACTCCAAGGATTTTGTTGAGGGTTGAGAGTGATTAGGGTGTACTTCAGGGTCTCTTCAATCGACTTTGTGTGTATGTGATGATCTGAGCTGTGATGTCGATTAATGAGGAGGACATATCAAAATCCTAGATGATGCGATGTGAGTACAGGTGTGTTATCAGAGCAAAGCACCATCACACTTCGGTGATATGAATGAAATAAGACTTAATAATCTAGATGTGTTAGACACCTTCAAGGTTCAGGTTATAAAGCATACGAGCGCTGACTTTAACAAGGTCATTTTCAATGCCTCTCACCTAAACTCATTTCTTTGCCTTTGGTGGAAACGCAACAGATTCAGTTTCTTACTGCCCGGGGTTGTTTTCTTTAAAATTACTGAAATAACTTCTCTGAAAAAAACACTTCCAAGAGCGTGCAAACTACTGCTAGCTTATAATAAGTACATTTTTTCTATTATGAGAGTCTCAGTGCTGTTCAAGGTGAATTTATTGCTGCGTTTACTGTACAGTTTCAATCTCCTTTCTATAACATAAAGATTTTATTGGTCTGCTATAATAATAATAATTTTTATATATTAATTTAATAATTATATATGATAATAAAACAACTTGAGCTGAAATAAAGACTTGTCTTTCCCAAAAATTAATCAAAATAAATACATACATTTCTGTTCAAAAGTTTAGGGTCAGTAAGATTTTAAAGGAAAACTTTTATTAATACTATAAGAACAGTAGTATTACTTAATATAATTGTTATTAATATATAACTGTTACTAATATATATTATTTGAATGTAATTTATTCCTGTGAAAGCTGAATTTCAATTTGTAAAGTTATCTTTCAGAAATCATTCTAACATGTTGATTTGGTGCTTATAATATTTCATATTATTATCAATTTTGAAAAAAGTTGTGCTGCATAAAATTAAAAATCAGAAGATAATTTTATTCTTTAACAGCATTTATTTGAAATAAGAGTTTATGAAACTTAAGGAAGTTTTTTTTTTTTTTTTAACTTATAACTGTCAAACTTGATCAGTTCAACAAATCCTTATTTAAAAATACAACACTAAACATTTTAAAAACAGTACTGACTACATTTAAATGAATATATTTAAAATAACGAATTGTACTAAATCAACATGTTGAATTAAAGGAATAGTTCACCCAAAAATGCTGTTTTGGGTCACCATTGACTTCCATAGTAGGAATAAATATACCACGGAAATCAATGGTGACCCAAAGGAGCCTGGTTAAAAACTGATTTTTTAACATTAAATTCAAATTTAGCAGATGTGAATGAATTACAATATATATAAATATTCTTATATAAAAACAGCCATACTAGAATAACAATAATTGCATTCATCATACAGTAGACCAAAAACGACCAAAACCAAGCATGGTCAGAGAGTGTGAGTGCTAACCTTGGACAGACACACACTGACGGAGTGGCAGTGCTGCAGTATAACAGAGGGTTGGATTCCTAGAGCCACAGCTGCATTCATCACCCTCGCTCCATCCATATGCACAGCCAAACTGAACTTATCAGCCACAGACCGAAGCTTGGAGTGAGAAACACAAACAGTTATCTATGTCCAAGTCTTCTACATTATTTTTAAACATATAACATAAAAGTGCAGCAGGTGGATGTTCTGAGGTAATGGGCGAAACTATTTGTGCTGCAGCACTGAATAAATCAGTCTATGTGTAATCACTTATTTATTACATGAACATCACCAGAAGGGGGGAAAAGTAGCTATAGAATGTGTCCCATTGCTCAGAGTTTGGCCCCAGGTGTCTGACTGCCTTAGCATATTCTTTCTCTCTCTCACACGTTTAATGAACCGATGTTTGACCAATATCTAACCTCCTGCAGGAAGGAGAGTGGGAGGACGCGACCTCCCTGAATGTTGTGCGTGTTTTCCACACAAATTAGGCGGGAGCGTGGGTAGTGTGGGTTAGGGTAACCATGACGGATCTTGGAAGTCAGCTGGTTGAGGTCAAAGGTCCCATCACCAAGGGTAGTGACTGTTGCAGAATGGACTCCTGCAATCTATGAACAAAAAACAAAAGCCCATTGTATTTCAGCCTACAGAACTATCAACTATGCTTCTTCAACTATGGACACTTTTGGACTATTTGGAAAATAAACACACATTTCATACCCCTACTAAGTTTGCCCGCCAAAAAACTTATAACAGTAAAAATACTGCCCCATTTAAAAGTTTGAAGTCAGTAATTTTTTCCTTTTTCTCAAGCAATCAATACTTCTATTCAACAAAGAGCCATTGAACTGATCAAAAGTGACATTAAAGACACTGTGTTACAAAAATGTTTCTCTATTTCAAACAAAAATACATCACAGTTTCTGCAAAATGCAGCAGAATTCTTTTCCATACTGGTAACAAGAACCTTTTTCTTGAGCACTAAAGCAGCATATTAGAATGATTTCTGATGATGGATAGTGAATTAATTAAATTTTTAAATATACAAACAAAGACAATCATTATTTTACATTGTAATGATATTTCTAAATATTACTATTTATTATCATTATTGTTGTTGCTATTATTTACCAAATAAAGCCAGCCTTTGTTTGCATTTCCTTCAAAACATTTCAAAAGCTTACTAACATCAATCTTTGAAATGGCAGTTTCATCACAGAACAAATTACATCTTCTAAAGCGTCATGATAATTTCCACCACATCCCCAAATTACAATTATTTTTATTATAATTTAATTAATTATAATTGTGTGACATTTCAATATTTTGGAATAAATTGGCAGGGTCCTTTATATGCAATGTGAAAAATGTAAATGCCATGCAGTATTTAATTAAAAATTACATCGATACAGGATTACAAGAATAACAACTGGAATAACATGAGAGACAAAAAACATATAAGCCTATGTAAGAGATAAATTTCATACCTGTGCACTTCCCCCTTGCTCATACACGTAAATATGAGAGAGATCACCTACTATCATCTCATCACCTCTTTCTCTGCAGTGCACCATGACTGAGACAAAGAAAGAGGAAGGAAATATGAGGGCAACATATGTGTTGGGAGGAACAGCTTTCATATGTGTTAGTGTAACATCTGGTCACTAAAAAGAACAAAATTCCAAGAAGAGTGAGCTATTTCTGTGAGCGCAAATCAATATCAGTTTTAAAATATCAGATTTTAATATCTAGAAGCGGTTCTCAGGCAGAGACGGAGACCACAGCGACACAGGAAAACAGCATTATACAAGTCCATTTTACCTCAGAGCTTTTACCAAGTGACAACAAGGTTTTATTAATAGCCCTGGGCACCATCCTGCAATCTCACCTGCAATCAGGTTACTCATCGTTCCTGTGGGGACATATAAAGCCGCTTCCATGCCAAACATATCAGCAGCCATTCGCTCTAGTTCTACAGAAAGAATGGGAAAAATATCTTATAGAAATTAATATTTTCTAGAACATAAGTGAATAACGGTTTTGCATTGCATATGTTAACACTGCTAGTCAAAAGTCTGGACTTGCATACACATTTTTTTTTAAATATGCTGAGAATGTCAAAGTTGCGGCATGCTTTGAGCTCGAGGCGCTTTCTTGGTGGCCGGAAAAATAATATAGGCCCTACCTATAATCCCATGGTTTAACCACTACATGCCGGTCTGGTGCTGTTTAATAAATATAATCTGTATTTAGATCTACTCTAGTGGCTGTGAATTTTAATGTTCATAATAGCTTATTTATTTATTTATTTAATGTTTTGCTTCAAGATATTATCAAACACTTTTTTAAAAATGTTGAACCGAAATCGTTCTCGCGACATCTGTGTATCGTGCCAATACTTTTGGCAATATAGTGTTTAGCCTACACATATAGGGGAACACTTAAACAACACAATTTAACTCCAAGTTAATCACGCTTCTGTGAAATCAAACTGCCCACTTAGGAAGAAACACTGATTGACAATAAATTCCACATACTGTTGTGTGAATGGAATAGAAAACAGGTGGAAATTCTAGGCAATTAGCAAGACACCCCCAATAAAGGAGTGGTTCTGCAGGTTGTGACCACAGACCACCTCTCAGTTCCTGTGCTTTGTAAGGCCTATGTTTTGGACACTTTTAAATTGCTGGCGGTGCTTTCACTCTAGTGGTAGCACGAGACTACAACCCACACAAGTGGCTCAGATAGTGCAGCCCATTATGGATGGCACATCAATGCGAGCTGTGGCAAGAAGGTTTTCTGTGTCTGTCAGCGTAGTGTCCAGAGCATGGAGGCGCTACCAGGAGACAGGCCAGTATATCAGGAGACGTGGAGAAGGCCGTAGGAGGGCAACAACCCAGCAGCAGGACCGCTACCTCCACCTTTGTGCAAGAAGGAACAGGAGGAGTCCACAGGTTGGCAAATTCGCCACTGGCGCCCTTTGCTCTTCACAGATGAAAGCAGGTTTACACTGAGTACAGGCGACAGACGTGAGAGTCTGGAGACATTGATGCTATGGACTGGCTCCAAATGAGCACATCTGGGACATCATGTCTTGCTCCATCCACCAATGCCACATTGCACCACAGACTGTCCAGGAATTGGTGGATGCTTTAGTCCAGGTCTGCGAGGAGATCCCTCAGGAGACCATCCGCCACCTCATCAGGAGTTGTAGGGAGGTCATATAGGCACATGGAGGCCACACACACTACTGAGCCTCATTTTGACTTGTTTTAAGGACATTACATCAAAGTTGGATCAGTCTGTAGTGTGTTTTTCCACTTAACTTTTGAGTGCACAAAGTATTTAATAAGAATATTTCATTCATTTAAATCTAGGATGTGTTATTTTAGTGTTCTCTTTATTTTTTAGAGCAGTGAGGTCAAGAAGTATTTGATCACCCTTTGATTTAGCAAGTTCTCTTACTTAGAAATCATGGACGGGTCTACAATTTACAGCATAGGTGCATTTCCACTGTGAGAGACATAATCTAAAAAGAAAAATCCGAAAATCACATTATATGATTTTTTAACAATTTATTTGGGAATTACTGCGTCAAATAAGTATTTGATCACTTGCTTATCAGCCAGATTTCTGACCCTCAAAG
>JAUCMU010000021.1:11751133-11777534 GCA_032275025.1 Enteromius treurensis | reverse complement strand
GTTTCATTATTATGAATTATAAATATAATTATAAACGATTATAAATAAGGATTTTAATCTAGATTAACATCTTGTAAAGTAGAGCTAGTTCAGTAGGCGTTATAATGGCAAGCATTTCAGTCACTATTTCATATTCATTCCGTTTTTCTGATAACAGAAACCATTAAAAATATCAGTGAAAACGGTTATATTGAGAATTAGGGTGCATTGAATAACATTATGTGACCACAGAGAAGCTAGATAATATGAAACACTGACGCAATGAATATGCAAATTGACGTATGACGTCATCTAGCGACAGGTTAAATTGGATGTGTGGAAGGTTTAATAATTTTTTGTTATTAAAATTGAAAAATTGAACTTCCTGTTTCAAAGTTTACAGATAGATGGCTAATGTGTGTGCCATTGTTATGTTCAGTGTTCATGTAAACTCTTAAATAAACACTTCTGGCACGTTTTTGAGTCTCTTCATTAGTTTTGTTTTTCCTTTTAATGATAAATATCGTACTGTGCCATTCATATCGAGGTATTACCGTACCGTGAAATTTTGAGACTGTTACATCCCTAGTATTTTTTGAAAACCGGTTATGTACTGGTAATTCAAAGCATAAAACGTATTAATAAGACATGGGCCGAATAGAAAATTGACTGTTTTTCCTAAACATCTCTCTTGAATTTCAATGTTTTTATGCTCTTGGCAGCCAATAATACACAGTATAAAACACATTGTGGTTGACACAAATCATGTTTATCCTTAGAGAAAGTGAATACATATTTCATTTAGTCAGGGTCATATTTTCCATTATATTGTTTAGAGTGTTTGTGGTTTTTCAAGATGAGGGTGTGTAAACATGGTCACCTGTCTATGTTGACATTTGTCTAATTCAACTAGCTGTCCATTAAGTGACTTTGCACCAAAATACTGTACTTGAAGTGCAACATCATTACAAGAAATGTAACATTTTCAACGGCTTAATTTCCTTTAAAGAAACATTGAGTCATTTATTTCCAAAATTTCAACATTCTACAGGAAATGCATATAGCTTAGTCACTGAAGTTTGTATCTGATTTTATTAGTCAACATCAGTCAGTGTGAGACTATCTGCTTTTTTGGCACACTGACAGAAAATAGGGTGTGTGTGTGTGTGTGTGTGTTTTACAAAGGCTTTCCTGGATGTAGCTGCTGTGTGATTAAAAACAAAGCATATTTTACCAGCTGAACCAACCCTTCACCCCTTGAGTAAACATGGAGTCTCATTCCGGACAGCCGTGAGCCAATCCTGCGGGTAGCCTTGACCCCAGACTCCATTTCAACAGATTGCAGATGAAGCAATCACCCCACATGACTGATGGCCAGTAATACAAATGAACACAGGACAATGCATCAAGAATTGTGTAGGTCACTTGACTGGAAAATGTGTAAATGAACAGTCCAGAAAGATCCAATTTAGAATGTCTTTTTCTTTAACATCACATGAAAGCGTTAATGTCGAGAACATGGTGAAGGGTTCACATGATCACACATGTTGCTGGAACAAGTGAGTAGGGCCTATGTAATTAATTGCATATCTTTACTTATTACTCATAAAATATGGCCTGGTCTAAAATATTAGACAAACACAATCTAAATGAACTAATAAAACACAACGTTTCAAATCTGTATATATGATATTGACTAATTATTGCATGGTAATCATCCCTAAGGGTAATTTGACTCAGGTGGTCTAAGTCAAAAACACATTTTGCTTTTATTTCCTACTTGTAATTCGTTTTAAAAGCTGTAACGTTATTTGAAAACAATACGGCTCTGGTCTCTTATTTGCAGACTTGTGCAGTGCAGTTAGCCATTAGGTTTTATGTACAAAAGCAGTGTCTCGTAACTTGACTGGGTTGTGGCCTGTTTACAGACCTTTGTCCCATAGCCGTATTGTATCTAAACTTGCTTTGCTTTATCTTTTTGAAAATGCTTCCTGTATAGTACAAATGACGTAAAATTAGTCTTCCTGTTTGCTGATGCAGATTTAAATAGCATGAAGATGTGAAAGTACTTTTTGACCAGTTTACCCATTTATCCGCACAAACATGCTAGAATCCATGACACGTCCAAAGCTGATAACAAAAGGAAATTGCGAATTTTTATCTTATAATTATTATTTTTATAGTGTTCAGCGGTAGCCTTGCATCGTTGGTAGTTAAAACAGTTAAAAATGAGTTTAAGTGACTTTTGCTAAAAGGGAAATATCAGTTTACATTTCCAAACATTCACTTTGCCATTAATTGTAATAATCCAGTGAGATTTTTCTTTGCACAAGGAGTCTGACAACAGCCAGTGCTCCAGACAGAGATCTGATCTCATTTGGAATAACATGACGAAAAAGAACAAACTAAGACAACTGTGGCAACGTGTCCAAGATGCTTCAAGAAACCTACCTGCAAAGCTACCTTAGAAACTATGCGCAAGTGCACCTATAGAGCAAAAGCAGCTTTAAGGGTTTTTAGATCCCATTTTGAGGTTTTTAAATAAAAGCGTTGTGATATGTCAGTCATATAATGGTTGGTATAGGAAACTTTCTATATGGGGGGGGGGGACATGCACAGGGAAATCCAAATTAAACCATACTCCAACATAGCGATACATTGATGGTCTGAGACACGAAACGAAAACGAACAGTATTTATATCCTTTTATACCTCTTGTACACCACCATGTCCAAATGATCTGAGGGCGCGCACGCATTCGGTGCGTGAGTGTATGCGCGCTCTGGCGTAGTCTGCGCAAGCGGCGAAAAGCGCTGGACTGATCTCTCGCGCGGATACCTCACTCATTGTTTACACAGAGATTTAGAAAGTGTTACCTTTCACTGTGAATATCTAAACATATTTAGACCCACAGGACATCGCAATTGAAGACGATTTTAGGTCTTTTTTCTTTTGAATTCTGGGTTTACTTCTTTAAGGTATTGTTTTTTATTGAGTTTATGTCTCATAGTTGCAAGTTATAAAGGATTCCGATTTTCTCACACAGTAACTTTTTTCCTCAGAATTGTAAGTTTGCATTTCACAATTGTAAAAAATAAAAAAGCAGAATTGTGAGATAACTCTGAACTTGTTTATTTATTTATTTTAATTCCATGATGGAAATAAGCTCTCAAAGGTTAAAGCTTGAGTCAGGATGAACGCTGATGATGGAAACGGGTGGCGTGAGAGGGCACATCTGTTTTTTGAGGGTGACTCACATCTCTTATGTCTGTCTCATGGCCTCTGTGAGCTGTCCTGGAAATCAAAAGTTCCTAAATCCATGAGAACTAAAGGAAGACGCCGGCATCCACTGCGGATTTGTCCATTCTGTGCTCCTTTCTTTCTTTTGTTTGACTGTGTGTGCGTATTTAACGTTATACTTACTGTAACTGTTAAAAGGTTTATCATCTGTTACGTGAGTCTCAGTGGGTGGTCTGCTAAAATCTCCCACATTTACAGTAAGTTTCTGAGGTTTCTTTCTTTCTGGTGGTTTAGATATGATCTCCACAAACCAGTGTCTCTCAATGAAACTTCAGTGGAGTCCAGAGCTCCGTCTGGGACTTCTGGACCACATGTGTGAGAATGAGTCAGAGAAAACCTTCACATTTGCCATTGTTAACATCATCGCTATTAAAACTCGTCCAGTTCTCTATTTTTCTGTCTTTCTGCCTTATTGTGAGTCCTCTGCTTCACTCTGAACTGGGGTGAAAAAACTTGAAGCCAGTCATTAAAGAAATGACGTACCATATTCTCTCCTGACTTACTGTTGCTAATTTAAAAAAAAGCCTTGGAGCCTTGAAGGGTTGTTCCAATTTTATAATTTATGACTTTCTATAATAATCTGTATTATTTCTTAATGTATCCATTGTATCTCAGCATAAATTGTCCAAAAGTCAGACATCTCATTGAAAATGCATTACATTCACTTACAGCTTAGCATTATAATGGAAATGATTGCATTTAGCTTTATTGCAAAATAAAATAAAAACTATCAGTAATCTAAAACGTTACGATCTTTGACTGTAATATGTGGTTTGATATAATTGAAAAAAGCTTGTGCCAAGTATTTTGATCTAACGGATTATTTGTATGGCCATTTGTGTTTTTGTGACATCATCTCTATTAATTCTAACAACCTAAAGAGGAATTTAAAGTTTTGCTCTCAAAAATCTGATACGAGCTGCTTAGAGCTCATAAATGTTGCGACATACATCTGAACATGCTGTAATGCAGTAATTTTCCAGCAACTCACTTTTCGGGGAAAAGTTGTGCCATGTGTGCTTTTTGAAAGAAAATGTTAAGTAAACAAAGTGATTTGCTTGCTCATTTTTAATTTTTTTTTTGACTGTGTGTTGAGAAATCTCAGCCTACATGAAATAGAACTCATTTGTCCCTGTTGCCCCAGCCCTGCCGTTGCCATAGAAACAGCTGTGTTGTTTTGGAGCATTTGCATATGTTCCCGGATAAATGGTCTCAGTGCAGTAAGATCAATGTTTTTAAAAGAATGGAGCAGCTGTTATTGGCTGCCCCCGCCGTGGCGTCACAGAGTACAGCTCTTCAGACCTACTGGCCTGTTACAGTCATCACCGCTCTATGTGGAATTTGGCCTGTATTTTTTTACGCAGAGACTATTATGCTTAATTTGCACAGTTTAGTCTCTCTGAACTAACGTGTGAGGAAAGTATAGAGAGCGCTGTCCTTTCTGTTATGGTGCTGAGATGTTTGACCTACAAAGTCTCATTAAAATGGCGTGATTGTGGTGATGTGTTGGTGACTATTTTTGACTATTGCAGCTACACCCTTTACTAACAGGTGCATAAAATCAAGCATGCAACCATGCAGTCTCCTTAGACAAACATTTACAGTAGAATTGAGCCCTTTTTGTTCCAGCGTGACACTGCCTCATGCACAGAAAGAAATGGTTTACCGAGTGTGGAGTGGAAGAATTTGACTAGCTTACACTGGCAAACCAAAATGACTGCCCTGCTGAGTCTTTTCTGGAAATTATTATTATTATTATTAAGAAGATGAATAATAATAATAATAATAATAATAATGTTAATAATAATAATAAATATTATTATTGTTGTCATAGTGACTGTCCTTTCTGAAAATTATTATTATAATTATTCTTTAATTAAGAAAAATATTCTTCTTTAAGAAAAAGAAGAGGAATGATAATAATAATAATAATAATAATAATAACTATTATTACAGTGAGTCTTTTCTATAAATTATTATTATTGTTTTTATTGTTATTATTATAATTATTGTTATTCCTCTTATCTTTCTAAATATTGATATTTATAATTTATAATGGGCAGTCACTATAATAATCATAATAATAATATGCATTATTATTAACATCATCATCATTATTATTATTATAGTGATTGTCCTGCTGAGTCTTTACTGGAAATTATTATGATCATCATTATATAGGCAAATAAGAGGAAAAATTATAATTATTATTATTATTATTGGTGATTTGTTTTTGTTTTTTACAATTATTATACTTAATAAAATATATATACATTTTAATTGACTGTCATTATTATTAAACATCACTCAATAATTATTGATAATTTTTTTTATTGTTATTACTAAAATAACAACAACAATCATTTTAAATATTTAAAAATGCAATAAATACATTTTATATTGATAATCATAAGAATACATTTTAATATTATTTAAGAGTAATGTTTTATTAAATTGATAATAACAATAATTTCTACTGTTCTTTATTTAATATTTTAATAAACATCTTGTAATAAATGTTGATTGATTGTATTATTATTTTGTAGTATATTTTCTAATTAGTTATCGTAATAATTAGAAGAATACATTTTATTTAATACATTTAAATGACTTTATCATTTATTTATTATTATTATTTATTATTATTAAACATCTAGCGATAATGTTGGTTATAAAAACATAAATTGTTATGCATTTTCTCTAATTGATTTATTAAGCATTGGAGAATGTTTTAAAGAATGTATTAGAGAAAGCCCACCACATGCCAGTCACTTTGGATTTATGCAACATAGCTGTTTAACTGACCGTCTGTTGTCACTACAGATAAAAAAAGGAGTGTTTGAGTAAGTGTGCCACGGGTCTCCCTGGGGCCAAGATTTCACCATATTTCTGGTAATTCAGACCAGTCAGATGTTTCTCGTTGCCAATGCACACACTCTCACAAAAGCAATTGCAGGATTTGCGGGATTCTGTTTGTCCTAACGTGACACATCAGCATGAGGTTCACGCACTGCTTTCCATGCTTTGGAAAACTGGCCCAGTTTACCAGATCAAGTCATTCACCATGAATCAAGTCCCTGATCTCATCCTGACCTCCCACCCCACAGGGAACGATCAAAAACAGTTGTTACTTCATCCAATCAGCACTAAAATATCTGGAAAAAATACCAGATGCTGAATACCAGGTAAAGTTAGAGATCAGTGTTTCCAAGAACACATGGCAAGAGTTTTATTTTGGTCTTGTTTTTTTGTGATTGTGTAAAAGAAATGAGAGGAAGGATGTGAAGCAAATAGAGATCATGCTAACAGCCAAGTGGGGAAGACGACAATGATGGTAAACATTTAAAAAAGAGCCCTAATAATGAAAAGAAGACGTGTACTGGATTTTAAAACATTATTTTAAACCACGTGGAAACAGGGTGTTAAAGATGACTTACAAGTTTCTTCATTTTAATGCTAGAGTAAAAATTGAACAATTTCTTAGACACTCACTCTGTCTGCCATTGTTCAGGAAAACAGACAGTCCCACCCCAATCTCACACTGTTGGTTCTGCAAATGTGGCTGCTCTCTGCATGCTTTTCGAGTTTCAAAGCACATGAGAGTTCGCAATTTTGTTCGCACTTAACAGGAATTATGTATGTTGATTTTAAAAAGGAAGCAAATTAAAGCCACTTCTACTGTAGGCTACATAAGCTGGGATTGCAAAAAATATTTCTAAATTAAAAAAGGAACACACTTCAGCTTTAATGGTAAAACTGTGAAAATGCTGTGGTAAAAACCTAAACCTAAATGGTAAATTCCTGTAAAATTTACGGGAAACTGACATTCCCTGAATTCCCTGCATTGCATTCGAATGACACTGAGCACCTTATGTTCATTTTCAAAAGCTGCTTGTGATGGGCATTGCATCATCATGTGACTTTCACATCATCACCTGCATTTGGTGGTTATCAGTGTATTTCAAAGGTACAAAACAGATTTTAGGACTTTAATAGGTAGGTATATTAACATTATATCAGTTGAAAAATTACGGTATTTAACTGTAAATTGAACTTGAAACCGTAAAACCTAAAACGTTGTTACCATATTATTTACAGTCAAATTCTGGCAACTACAGCTCACAGTTTTTTACCATGAATTTTACAGATTAAATTTTTTACGGTGTAGTAAATAATGATTTCATGCAGACTTTAACACCATGACACTTGAATACGCTGAATTAAAGGGTCATGTCATGTCAAAAGCAAATAGAAATTACAATCACTGCTGCCATTAATACACTCTATCGAGGGGGCGTAGATGCGGTTTCCTGTGCAATGAAGTTAGCCAATCATAACAGCGGCAGATTACTAAGAAGTCTTAAGGACCATCACCTTAAAAACAGGTCGTTTTAGACAAAGGGTCAGAATGAGGATTGAAAAGAATCATTTTTCAACATATTTATTTGTTGTTGTCTTTTTGTAATCCTTCTGAGAAACAGAAAGGTTCTTCTGGTGTTAAAGGTTTGTTATGAAACCATTTATATGAAAAGGTTCTTCCATGGCATCGTGAAGCACCTTTATTTTTAAGAGTGTATATTGACAGTAATGGGTTCTTGGAGGCTTTCTATTTTTGCGTTAGCGGTATTTTGGAATATTTTTAGGAAGGAAGATACATTGTATAATGGCTGTTCCGTTTGCGTCAGTGTTGCAGACGACACACTAGCAATCGCTTTTCCAGCTAGGGGCGACACACAAGAGGAACAGAAATTGGGAAACTTCTGAGAAGACACACCTTCTTTGGTCAATTTGATGTGATGTCGATTTGCTGAAAAGTTTCTACAAGAGTGGCTTCTCTTTGACATGTTTTGTGTAATGTATTGTTTAAAATAATTCACAATTCAAAGACTCTGTCACACCCAGGTTAGTTCCTGGTAAGTAAGCCATTCAAGTTTGAGTGAAATAACATGCCCTATAATTAGCCTGATGCATCACAAACATGCTGTGACTGCTCATTAATGCATTTCAGAAGACTCCTAATGCATTTTTGAAAGGTCAGCTTGTTCATTGAGGCTTAAGGTCGGTTTTAGTCGACTTAGTGACCAAACCACTTTGTTATTTTTCCAGAGGAATCAATCGCAACTGAAAACAGCAGTAACTCACAAAAAATGAAATGTTCTTTTCTGTGCAATGAGTGTGAAATTATTTAAACGAGCACACTGATTTTCCAGTCATCAAAATAGGAGCAGAGTGTGAGTCTTTGTAACCAATAATGAAGAACATGTGAAAAAATATAACTTATGCTGACAGGATGGGAGGTTTGATATATATTTTCTATAATGAAGGCAAAAATACACTGTAAAATTAAGAAAGAAACTGGTAGCGATGGTAGCCAGAATAAGTCTGTAAAAATACATAAAGAGTGTAAATTTCACAGTTTAAATAAAAAAACCTGTCCAACAACAGTTCTTTTCTGCTGAATTAGCAAGGCCAAGACTAGTGCTAAACCTTTGTACCAGTACAATAAACTAACACACATCATAATAACAGGAAGTAAAGAGAAAGCTTTTCCACAAGTGAAAACTAATATAATACAGTATATTAACAATAAAATATGAGTGTACAGTGTCATAAACACAAATACAAACATACCCTCACAAATGTGACACTAAAATAATACAATAAATACAAAAAAAAAATAATAATATATATATTTATATTAAATATATAATTGTGGGAATGTTAATTTTTTGTGTGTTTTTTTTACAGCGCTTTACTGTAAAATGGCATGCAATGTGAGGTTTGATCTAGTACGGAAACATAGTTAACCAATAAAAAGGTTTTTACGGTAAAATTTTTAATGTTAAAATTACAGTGCGCCAAAGTTTTTTGTACCGTACAGGTTTATTTATTTTATAATATATTTTTAATGTCCATTAGCCTATTATATGTTACAGGGGATGAGTATGTTTTTGTATGCATGGAATCGCTTGCACATGCATGTGAGGGCTTTATGCTTGCACCGTTAGTAATCTGGCAATGGAATGTATTGATTTGACTCGATCTAACGAGGCACAAAGACTCTCCCACCATTAATGGGTCCATTTTTCTTCATTTAAGTCAATATGCTTGCCTTATGTGTCCCACAATTCTGCAAGCACTGAAGTGGCTTGTCACTGTCTGTATGCGATGATGTGTTAGTGCCAGGGAATTATTTAAAATGTCTTTAGTAACTAAATAATGCTAAAAGTGTTTACAATTTGTGTATTTATTTAAGCCATAATTGATCAGTTTGAGATAAAAGAAATGAATAATTTTATATGTTGTTTTCCCCCTTTATTTATCATGACAACATCTGTGAAATAAGATTCTGTTTCAATTACACACCTGAAATACAAGATGACAGATGAGCCCTACTCAAAAATAATTGATGCTAACAAGTGATAATTCACATAAATAATGAGTCAATCTTTTGAACGCCCTTAATATCATAAAACACATTTAGACTGCAAATTGGAGACTCAATTAAACACTAATTCACTCTGATTATCTACTATGCTTACTAAAACATAAAGGTAGTTTACTGACATAATTATTTAAACATGGTAAATCTCCCTCATTTCAGTCCTGCTTTAAAGGAACAGTCATGTTTTGACCAATCCTGCGTTGTTTATTTACATACTTTTGCACCCACCCCCACATTTTGGGTGTGGGAATGACATGAGCATGAGTAAATAATGACTTGTGAATAACAATTTGTAACAAAATTGTGTTTTTGGTTTAAACTGTCCCTTTAAGAACAGCTAAGTCAGGGACCAGTACAGCTATATCTGATTATTTTTAAAGCTGGGAGATAAAGCTTAGCCAACTATAATATTTATTTATTTATTTATTGCTGACTACACGTATTTTTTACAAACATTTTTTATAATTTTTAAAAACATTTTATAATTTACTTTAGATTTTATTTATTTATTTTGAATTATATTTTTTATATGAATCTTATATATCTTAATTATATAAAGCCACCCATAAATATTTATTTATAAATATTTCTCAAATGCATTTTTCATTTTATTTTACATATATACATACTTTTAATTACATTATATTATACAGTTTTTAAATATATTGAAAAAATAATCAATATATATCAATACTATGATATATAAAGTATATATCAGTACTATAAAGCATTAAGATGACTTCAAATGACTTGGTTAATGTCCATGGTTAATATCATTTTTGATTGTTTTTACATCCATTTATACCGACCACTACCTTTAACTAGGATTAGGGATTCAGTATTAAATATGTATTCCAAATTTTAAAAATTTGGTGATTCTAATGACGGTTTTACTCCCTTGAGTGAGAACATTTTTGAACACTATTAGCTACTAGAGCTCCCAAACACATTGTGATCTTATTTTCAGGAAATATGAGGATTCAAACAGGGTTGAAACCAAGTTTTTCTTTAAAACTCTAAATGTGGGCTGTGGTCACTGTTATAGGAATGTCTTTGGGGAAAGAGAGAAGAGAAACACTATATCAGATATCAGTTCAAATCGAAAAGAACTACACCGCCCTTGGAAAGGCACTGCGTGTGTTCCAGTAAGCTGACAGTCCATCACCGCAGGTCAGAAGGTGAGACGGAAGTGAAAACACAGCAGGGCAAACAGCCAAGCATTCTGACTGGCTCGGAACGAATGCTTTATTTCTTCTACATTTGTTTCTTACATTTCTCTTCCCGTTCAGTAGTGCTCTGAGCGATTCTCAGCACAGATGACTTCCAGTCAAAATACGCCTACATCATGTAACCTGTAACCTCTGCGCGAAAACATCGCACTCCGTGCAGATGCGTCTGGGTCTGCAGAGCGGTTTATTTAAGTCTGAGGAATGCGTAGCAAACCTTCAGGTGTTACCTTCTCGCTGTCCAACACAGCAGACAGGAAACCTCTCATCTCTCTGGTTTCCTGTGCTTAGATCTTTTGAACGCTCTGCAGTCTCTCTCTCTCTGTTTTGTTTTGCTGTATATGTTATTTTGGTCGCTGGTTGGCTTTGTTGAACTTCATGGCTGGATCTTTTGAATTGTTCGTGCTTACAATGCAAAATTCGCATTGCTAGTTGTTCACCTCTTTGTTTTGATGGTCATCATATCCTGTGCATCTCTGTTTTCCACTTAAGTTAGACAATTAAGCATCAGTGGAAAAAAGTAGGAAAATACTTCCCAATAGCTATTGTGTTTTCTAACAGCCAGCTGTAATCTGAGCATGGTGTGGGAATCAGGGATGTCTGATCAAGAGATGCTGGACGTGAGAAAGTCTATCGGTTCTATTGTTTAGGGTGAGATGTTCTTCCTGTCTTGAGTTCGACTGGCACAAAGTCATTGTCTCTTTCATGCACGCAGGGTCATACGGTACAAGCTGCTTCTGGAGAATGGGATATGATGAATAATAAATCCTGATACATTTTCACAGGTATCTAACACTCTCGTAATCTTTACGTGTTTCTGCATGTTTTGCTGAATTATTCAGCTCTTGTTTCTGACACTAAAACCTCAAACTTTTGAAATCCATCAAAAGAGAACTCCTTGTTCCAGGTAGTGCTGGTTTCAGGTTTACTCTCCCTTGCCAAGACTCTTCCTAAGTTACGGTATACAATGTCCAAATGTCTGAGGCCAGCATAAAAATTTGGGATTCACATAACTGAAACCTGAAGGCAAATAGCTTAAAAATATATTTTTATTATGTAAAGAAGTATTTGTTTATCCACTTATTTATTGCTGACTTATTTCTTACAAACCTTAAAACTATTTTACTATTTATTTAAGTTGTAATTGATTTATTTTGAATGTTTATTTTTATATAAATCTCAATTTTTATAAAACATATATTTATATGAAGTCATTTTAAAAATATAAAATTAAAAGAAGAATTACAAATATTTAATAATATAAATAAAAAAATATTTATTACGTTTATATTTTAGGTATTTAGAATAATATTTAAAATTGTATACATGTATTTATATATTATAAGGGATATAAGCCAGCCTTGAATGTATTGTGCAATATTAAAAATCCAGGACATACATGATTCCAAAGGACTATGTAGATTTTTGCTTTTTGTGTGTCTTTATAAACTACACTGATGGTCAATCAAGCATGCACTAATATCGCATGATAATAAGATAATGCACTTTAAATGTGCACATTTCATGTGTATGCCTACAATGCAACAAGCAAAATTGTGCAGACGCTGACCCAAACAAAGCGAAAATTGAGGGAGAAGGAGAGGGTGCAGAAAGAAAGCAAGCAGTTAGGAGGGGGAAATGAGTTCTTACAGTAAAGGAACGTGTGAGTTTGTGCATGAGCTCCCGCTCTGCACCTCCCCTTCCTGTCTAAATGTGTCCTCTCTCACTCACTCACATTGCAAGAGCAGTAAAGAGTCAACTCAATTAAAGAGCCTCTTTCCTGGAAACTGGGCTCTGATGGCACAAGGAGGTATGAAGGGAATGGGAACCATGTGTGTTAGATGGGGAGGGGGATAGTTTGACTTTGTTTCTTTGCAAGTGTGTGTGTGCAGACACAGGAAGACAAAGACGGCATGAAGAGCTGGAGAAGAACGGTGGGAAATGAGGATAGGGAAGGAGCAGGAATGACAAAACAAAAAATACAACCTTACAGCCCTACTGTCAGTTTGAAGTCAGGACAGAGGGAATCTCTGCTCGCTGCACAACAGCCCCTCCTCTTCCTCTCTCTCTCTGTCTCTCAGACACACTCAAGCAATTTCTCAAACCATTAGCTGTTTGACCACAAAGTCCCTGTTGTAAATCTGTCCCACGAGGCCTCTTTTCATCCCAGCCTGCATTCTGTGACCCCTCTCCCACGTGGAAAACAGGTCCAACCAATAGCCCACTTACCCAAGCACACAGGTCCAAACAGCAGCACTCGCACAAAGCGGACTGTTCATGTTAAAGACACCTAATCTGGTTCAGTGTCTTCTCTCAGGCAGAAAAGAATGTAATTTAGGAACTCTGCGCCTGCCTTTAATATACTGCATGTTTGGACAAGATACATTATTGTTATTCTTTCAGCTTCTTGGTCTGCCTCCTCAGTGGCATCACAATACAAAAAAAATTATATGTTCATATTATATGTTGTCTTGTGCCTTTGAAGATAAAGTATGTCATCTCTACACAACTAGCAGCACAAAACAATAATTGCAAAAAAAGAAAGAAAGAAAAAAGTGCTGCCACAAAGTTTTTCAAAGCCATGATCAAAGTTAGAATCCAAGACGTAATTAAAATAAATGTTCAAAGCTGGAAGGAAATATTTATAGAAATGTGTGTGTGTGTGTGTGTGTGTGTGTGTGTTTGTGTGTATTTAAATATATTTGTGCTCTCAAACAATTAATCACATTCAAAAGAAACATTTTATGTTTACACGTGTGTGTATATTGTATTTTTATTTTGAATATATAAATACAAAGACATGCATGTATATATTTAAGCATATATGTATGTGATTAAATGCTAAATTAAATACTAATATATATATGTGTATGTGTGTGTGTGTGTGTGTGTGTGTGTGTATGTGTGTGTGTGTATATATATATATATATATAAATTATTTTTTGGTAACAAAATAAAATAATCTTAATAATTGTAAGAAAAACAAACAGGTAGTAATACCTTGTACTGTTTCCAATTCCTAGCCTCCAACTTCACTCCATTTCAAGAGAAAAATCTCTGTAGTCATTTATGAGCACTATTCTTTTATAGCACACCTTTAAGCTAAGCTTTTAAAAGCTCACTGCGTACACTACAGTCTGTAGGCTCATGGCGTCCCAGACAACATTGTTTTAATGATTCTTAAAAGTTTAATCACTGTCTGGACAACTGACTTGGTGTGGAGATAAAGGTTCATGATATTTTTTGGTATGTTACTGCAGTGTATTAGCGACATATGTTTTTTTACTTTTGGGATGTAATAAAGTGCTTGGAGTAATGACATTAGACTTAAGCAGATTGGGTGAGCAAATTATTATATATATATATATATTTTGTATATCTGGATCATTTAAGTCACTCGGACAGATTGCATTCCACTGATTCTAGTGGCATGGAAATTACACACTTGACATTTCAATAACAATAAAAAATACCATAAAATGAGAAATCACATACAATGTACAATACTTGTCTCTGAAAGTGAGTATTGAATACATGTGTGCAAATGTTTAAGGTTTGGGAATTTTTTTTCTAGTTCATTATGTGAAAAAAATGGCTTAAAAAAAATTATTACAGCAATCACAGTCAGGATGGTCGTGAAATGCAGCCTCAGATTTACATTCAACAATGACTGTAAAGTATTTTTTTATTGTAGAATAACTTCTTATTTGTGTAAAGATAAAGAACATTTTGATTTTCCATATTATGACCTTTAATACTTTTTATTATGACCTTTAAACCTTTAATACTATAGATTTAATGATCTTTAGCCTCTTAAGTGTATTTAGTTTTAAAGATATTTAGATACTTTTTATTTTTACTGGAAAACAAGGCATAGGCTTGATAAAGAATATAATGCAATGTACAATCAGCTATTGGATACCAGGCTTCTCCAATGAAGATATTTTTTATAGGCCTAAATGTGCAAGTGATAAGTGTACACTGTAAAAAAATGTTTTGAAGATCATTGCAGTACATTTTACAATAAAACACTATTTTCTCAAAAATTCACACTTGATTCAATGTAACATTTCTTTGCAATTATTTGTCCGATTTACCAAAGTAACTCCCATCAGTTGTCAGTGTGGTATTTTGATGTGCATGTATATGACAGAACATAGGCCTGCCTACTGTATACAGTGCATGCCAAGGTTATCTATAGCCAAAATTAAATGCATGACATTAAGCATGCAAGTGCTAATTAAACGGCACCAACAGAATCACTTGCTAAAGTGAAAAGGGTAAAAAGGAGCACCAAAAAAGGTCCAACTTGTTTGCTTTTAGAAAAGAAACTATTACCAGCAGCAGTGTTTTGATGACAGCCAGAGCGTGTTAGTTTGCCATTTTGCTTTCAATAGGACAATATCAGTGACAAGTTGTTAACATCGTGTTTTCATTCCACCTGATTATAGGCGGACTTGATTACAGACTTCATAAAGATGCTGTGCTGAAGTGCATTTCACAACACCCTCGCACAAACATAGGCCGATATATGAACGGGCTGACACATTTGCAGAGTCTTCCCTGGGCCCCTGCAGCGGGCCAGGATGTATAAAAAATGGCCTCACATTCCTTTCCTGTTAAGTCAACCACAATATGGGACTGACACACGAGAGGACTGGACTGTTTCCCAGCACACACAACCCCTCCGGAGTCCCATTACTTTTAGTCATTCAGTCAGACGCGCACACACAAACACACGCATATTACGTCCGCGCTGCCTGGTTCGCTGCGCGGCTCATAACTTATCTTTTAATCGTAGTCATCAGCGTCCTTAACAGGAGTATCAACATAGCCTGGCTTACCGTAAGTTTGCAAAATTCAGGGAAGTCGAAACATAAGCATATCTAGACACGCGGCAGGCGCAGTATTGCTTCCCCAGGGTTACAGTAAGCGAATCAGATAGAAGATTACAGAGGTGATTTACTGTAAAACCTCAAATGAAGCTGGTAGTGACAGCAGTAAAACATAAACATCCTGTAGAGACATGCTGCAACTGTGTCTTACGTGCAGACATGTCCATATATTCACAAAGGTGAATATGTGCGTGTTTGATGCTTAACGTGCATAAAAAAATATCCAAAACGCCTGTTTTGGGAAAAGGGTGGTCAGGAACTTTGTGAACCCGGGGGCTTTGTGTTTTTCACGGGCGTTGGCTTTGACCAAACGGGGCTTGGACTCACTGACTGCTGCTTTGTTTTGAAAACACGAGGGAGGGAGGAAAAGAAGGAGGAAGGCCCGAACGAGTGTGAAGAAAAGGCGGAGACTTCCCAAATACCGACCGTAAAAAGAACATCGCGGGAGATACCACTCAGAGTGGAGTTGTGAGGAGAGACTGTTCAGTGGTTCCTCATGCATGTATGTACATGTATTATAAATATTAAGATATTTCTCGGAATCTAATCCGGCTGTGGAGTAAATCTCTCGCGCGGGTATACCTTTCTCTGGCCCTTTTGCAAAAACACACACATCATTGCTTATGCTTTGCTGTCTGGTATGAATGTGAGTGGAATTTTGCCATAATGCTGAAGCAGGAACTAGTATAAACAAACGGGCACATATATCATAAGGAAACTCTGATAAGAAGGGAAGTGTTTATCTCTGATAAAATACATAAAGCACTCAGAAATGTTGTTCCAAACCTGCTTGACATTTTTTCACAGAATGTATATTTGTATACACTTCATTGTTCTTTTTTGCTCCATAGATTACTATAACATTCAATGGAGTTTAGAGCTGTTGGGATGCTACTGACTATATCTTTTTTGTTCTGCAAAAGAAAGTCACAGGTTTTGGAATGATGTGAGGGTAAATAATGTAAAAACTTTTTGCATTCACTTTAATAAGTAATCTGGGTATGGATATAAGTATGAATTTATTTTCTCTTCTGCTAGGAACTGATGCTCTATTTGGATTTTCATGTGTAACTATGCAAATCTAAAATGAAGGAAGCTAAAGATAGTGATCAGAGAAAGCCTACCAGGATCTGCTTTAATACTTGTATATACAGTCTGGATTTATTTTAGTTTAATTAGCTTTTATTATAATTGTGCATCAAAATATTACATAGGAGTCCACTGATATAACCACACCTTTTCACATCAGCACTACTGAATTAAAAAAGACTAGACTAGGTTATCATTCGATTGCACAAGCGCTTTTGTACTTCTATGATTAAAGGTCTGTGCTGCAAGTCAGAAATCTTATCGTGTCAAGCTCTATTGGGTTCGCTCAGGAAGTTTATCAAGGCCTATTGATTTTTTTTTCCACTTAGGCATTTAATGGTTTGTGAGTTACAACTTTTACTACGTGTTAATTACCCTCTAATATGAGGACGGAGATCTGATAAAAGCCCTTAGTTAAATGGAGAGAAAAATAATTAAGAGAGTGGCTAATCAATTAAATAAGAGGAAGTGTACAAGAAATAGACAATCTGTAAAATAGCTGTAACCCTAAATATAGTTGCAATATTAATTAAAAAGACTAGATGTAAAAACATAAATATGAGCGTGGAAAAGCTTTGTTGGATGCATTTTACTCCCTGATTTTTCCAGTGAGGAATGACCAGGTTTCATCTCTATAGATTATTATAAAGAAAAAGAGAGAGGCAGATTTTAACTTTGATCAAAAGAGAAAGCAGAGTGACATCCTGTACACACACCTCAAGGTAAGCCTCAGACCTGTTTTTCTGAAAACAAGAGCAGTTGTGGTATTTTCATTTATGTGTGTGTGTGTGTGTGTGTGTGTGTGTGTTTATGGCTGAAGGAAAAGTTGTCTGCAGCAAATGCAGCATTAAAAATCATGCATATTTAAATGACATGCAGTCTGAGGCCAGAGAGATACCAAATACTTTATACACACACACAAGAATGCGAGGCACATGGCTGGGTCAATTTTGTAAAAATAGTGCTCTTTAATATAAATTATGGAAATATCTTATAAATATAAATATGTGCAAAGTTTCTTGCTGCATTTTCTATGTTAATGCCTTTGTTTTCTGATCTTCAAGCTTGCACTGCGGTCATCAGACCAGACCTTTAGATGAGACATCTTTATAAAAGACAGAGTAAAAAACATGCTGTCCTGTTGGTGGCCACACATGTAAACACCTTGATTTGACAAAATATGAACCAAAAACAAAAAAAAGAAAAAAACATCTACAAGTGGAACCATAAGCCCTTCCATAGACTTCCATAGATAATACATTCAGTGAATAGCAGACATCAAGTCCTGCTAGTGAAACAAACACTGTGTCGTTGTTATTGAATGAGGATTTAGAAGCACACAAAGTACGAATGCTTCTCTGTGTGATCAGAGAAGCACAGTCCTTCATGTCCAACACCACAGTAAATCAGTTACTAAAGATTTGTCATACTGTGCTTGTATTTGCTTCACAGTATTTGAATGACAATTTATATATACGCTCAAAGCAATGTTCAGCCTGCCTTTTCGTAGCACAAATGAAACTACTGTTTGCTTTGGCTCCTGTCACAAACAAAGTAACAACAGTCCACTGAGGGGCCGTCTTCTCCAGAGAGGGCTAAGGGAGGTCAAAGGCCCGGAGTAGCAGGCCTCTCGTCCGATCGTTATGTTCGCTCTAGTCCTTTTTCATGACCCCGTGCACAGTCACCATAGCAGACAGTGTCGGTCGTGAGCGGTAAGTAGCCACCCCGTTTGCGCCCCCACGCCCACTTATGAGGCAATTACACTTGGCAAGAAGCAGTGGAAATGTGTACGTCATCGCAAACTCTCAGCTCTCGCTCCTTTCTTCCAGGAGAAAGTCAAAAAAATGTTGAGCTGGAGAAAACAGACATGAGAGAGCGTCTCCCAATCAATGATGAAGGCCTGGACCGTAGCCATAGCAGCACACTTAACTCCTGTACTGATCAACTATCGCTCGTGTTTATCTTCAGCAGACCGACTGGCCGCGGGAATGCGGAAGTCAGTTCGCGTCGACAGCTGCCGAGATGCCAGATCCACTCGAGTGGGAGAACGTGCATCTCGTGCTGTCCTTCAAAAGTTCACAATCCAAAGGTCGAAGGCACAGCTGGCCCGCAATACTGACAGACGCCGAGGTCTGGAGTGATAAACTCCACTCGCACGCCTTATTCTTCTCTTCCCATCTGAAACCCATTAAGAATAGCTAGATAGGAGCGTCATACTCCTGGAGGAACTCTTGGAGTGGATGAGGCAGCTGGTCCTGTTTGGTGGACACGTCTATATGACCGTTTAACGTCTTTCGACAGAGGTGCTGCAGACTGGACATGCTAGACGCCAGCGGACGCAGTAGCTCCAAGGGAGTCTTCTCGCCACCAGAGTAGATGTAGTAGGCGCTTCCGTCGGCCGCACTTCCCCTTTCTTCGACGGCAGGGACCTTCGATGAGGTCCCCGTCCTGGCCGACGGCATGTAATGATGGATGAGTTTGAGGACGCAATCGAAGCGCGGCACGGCCTGCTCGCTGCGAGGGTCCGTCTGCAGGAAGAAGGAGACGGAGTCGCACTGGACGCGCAGGTTTTTGGTGCCTGTGCTTGTTTTGACGCTGAGCGTGAAGAAGTGGTGGTGGTCTGAGCTGTCACGCACCAGGAAGGTGCCTGGGGGTTCGGCACTCAGCAGTGAGCTGGCCTCTTTCCCGCTCACAGTGCTCCAGTAGAAGCCACTTTCTTGTAATTTGCGCAGAGCCGCGATCACCATCTGATATTGCGCCCGAGAACTGAAGGTCTTATACCGGTGGGGGGGCAGGCACACGCCGCCTTCAAAGGGGCTGCTGCTCATGGCGCTGTCAAACCTACTGTGCGTTACCATGGCTCTCTGCCCGCCCCCTGTACCGCCCGGCAACCACTTGTGCTCGGGGTCCAGGGCCGAAGGGCCGTCCCAGCCAGGGTGCTCATGCACCGGAGAGCACCAACACAACACCCAGAGCTCTGGCACCTCTTCCACATCCAGAAGAAATGACGTCTCGGTGGGTACAGGAGGCAACTAAAAAATAAGCCAAATGGAAAATATCAGCATCGACCAAACAGTTAGAGCAACAAAAGCCAGTGCCAGCAGACGTACATCTGCTATGACATCACTTTTATTAGGGCCATTCATAAGTCTAATAACTGGATTGGTTGTTTGTCACATGTGTTCCTTATCATTAAACCCCAACCCTCCCTCTTCAAAGAAACATTTCAGTGATGTAATCGTCCCATTTGGAGATAAACTAACTTTTACTTCTTTAGTTAGTGTTTTGTACCTATTTTTTAAGCAAT
Organism: Enteromius treurensis; assembly: GCA_032275025.1. Classification (NCBI taxonomy): domain Eukaryota; kingdom Metazoa; phylum Chordata; class Actinopteri; order Cypriniformes; family Cyprinidae; genus Enteromius; species Enteromius treurensis. The sequence goes on along the minus strand of JAUCMU010000021.1, from coordinate 11,757,294 downwards.
TCAGCAGAGGTGACTAGTATTGTGTCAATTTATCTAGTCATTGTTTTTATGACCTAATGCCTAAACTTAACCATTATATGCTTTTTAATAGTGACTAATATATATTCAATCATTACATCCTACTTTTCTACTAGTCGCTATCCCAATACACCTGGTGTATGCCAATGCTTATGGTAGCTTTTCCAGTTTTACTAGTACTATTGCTACTAGTCAACCTCCCAATATACCTAAAAACAAATCGATTATATATAGATATATATTAGTAATGATTTACATAGGAATCTGTAGTTTAGATAAACTGCTCGCCATGTTGTTGGTACCTATTCCATTTTAACTAATACTATCGCAACTAGTCACTATCCTAATACTACTGGTAGCAAATGCTTCAAGTACGTGAATTCTACAGGAGTCTGTGATTTTAACTATCAACTTCCCACTAGTATTGCAATCCAAAACGAGTAGGCTACTTGTAAGATGAAGATAGATGCGAGATCATTTTGAAAAGCAAATGCTAAAACCGCTTTCCAGTGGATAAATTAACTAGTTGCTAATCGAAGCTTTATTTTTAGTTCAAGCTCGCGCGTGTAAACCCGATATTGACTTCGATCGCTCTCTTGGGCTATTAGAAAACAGGTTATGAATGAGGTCCTCCAGTTCGTTGTGAATAACCCAATTTCTCATTCATGACACACGGTCTCTGTCTCGTATTACACTGTAAATACCCCTTCACTCTCTCTTACCCTAACTGAAATAGAAATTCACCGACTTATTCGGGTTACATTGAGGTCGTTCAGTCCGAACTCGCTCGCTCGTATTTTTTTTTTTTTTGTGCCTAACTAAAGCCAATTATTAAGCTATGCGTTAGCTCGCGTCACAATAGAATGCACTATAATTCGAAATGGAATGCAAGGCTAAGCTCAACAACAGTTTATTTAACTAGACATGGATACCTTGTAGCACAGCATACACCGAGGCATGCATAACAATCCGACTGAATAATATACGCATATATTTCTAATAGGCTATAAAGCGCATTAGAATAAAGCGCAAAACGTCGTTTTACCTTTAAAGCGTTATCCGACTCAATCTTGGGAGTTTCCTTAAAACATAGCTCCTTTTGTGATTCCCAAATAAGCGCTTATGCAAAATAGACCTTCTTTTAAAAGCATAAAGATCAGTTTCATGTCAGTTTTTTAACAGTTGATCAGAGATCAGCTGTGTGAAAGTCTATCAGAGGTAGTGGAGGATCGTGCCATCGAGTTGAAGTACTGACTGATATTAAAGGCTCCACCCCTTGTGTTCCAGTAAAGCAACCACACACACTCACACACACACGCACGTGGCGGATTGCCAATAAATAATCAGCGTGACCCTTTTTTACGGGATTTCTCCCCCCTCCCTTCCCTGTTCACACAAGGTGAAACGTTGCATTGCCCTTGCGGATATAAATGCGGTCGGTGTGTTATGACTGATGATATCTGACCACACACATGTTGCATATTATTCTGGTTTATTGGTCTAGTTTATCTATTCATTTATTGGTTTTGCAGAGTCCCGTATTATTGTGTCGATTACGGTCAGATGCGTGCTGGAACGTTTTGCCAAGAATAAAATTAAACGAACGTCATATTATTTGAAATGCAATGCAAGCCTACACGCTGCAAAAGTATAGTATAGTATAGTATAGTATAGTATAGTACAGTATAGTATGCACAAGGCGGACTCGACTCATACATGGCTGGATTTGTTCCATACGCCATCTAGGATAACAGTAACTTTGGTAGACCCCCTTCCAAAAGACCACTAATGTTAAATATAAATTCACTGATCAGAAGCTATGCATGGAGTAGAGTTTATTGCAGGTAAATCGTCTAATAAAGTAAAACATAAAATTAAAAGCACACTGTCATTGAGTACATCCAAGGCGATTTAAATACAGTTAGCTTATTATTTATTTAGATATTATTTAATAAATGTATGTATTTTGATTTAAAGTATATAAGGGTGCAATTGATGTTTGGACAAAATATCCTAAATACTTCAAATGTATGCATCACAAAAAAAAAAAAAAAAAAAATCGGAATGCACTCTAGAGGAAATATAATTGATTGTGCATTGTTGTATTTTAAAGTATAGAGATAAACATACATTTCTGGCTCTGGTTTGTAGGTACAAACTGGCTCAAAGCGATTATCTGTGGCTCTTACCTGGCTATAGGTTCGAATATAAATAGAGAAGTTGCAGTTAATAAAAGACAAATCACTGATCAAAACGTATAGAAAGATGAGAGACGAGCAAACGCACAATTAAACAATTATATAGCCAACGTGTTTATGCTAGTACAAACGTTTGTCGCGACGCATTCAAGCTACGTGTTTAGATAAAGTTTTGACATTCAAAATGCAGTGAAAACATGGCGGCGCCCATGGCACGGAGAAGACTTGTGTTCTCTGGATATACTCCTGCCTTCTCCTGGGTTTTTGCGAGGATAACAGACCGTTTTTTCAGGACACATGAGCGGAGGAGAGGGTAAATGATAGCGGTCGTTTGCATTACTTAAAGGCGGTCGTCAACAGAACTCGCGCAATATTAATATCTAGCGTGTTAGGCTAATGTTAGCTTGTGGTTGTGTAAAGGAGAGATCTTAAAATAATGTTTAGAGTTAGAGACGTAAACATTTGACCAATAAATATGGTTGCTGTTTTTGATCAGCGAATTGCCAGATATGCACCATAATGATAGATATAGTTCACCCACAAAATCTGAAAGTAAATGGTGACTTCTTAGCATATTACTTTGTGTTCCACAGTAAAATTTAAGTCCTGCAGGTTTGAAATTGGATAAGGGTGATTAAATATGATATAAGTATTAGAATAACCTTCGTTTTGGGGTTATCTGGCCTTTAATGAGCGGTTAAACTGCATGCTAGTTATTTTCATAGTAAATCAACTAAATAACTTCAGCTAAATAAACTGAGAATTGCAGGCAGATTATCAGATGGTTTGTCAGCACCTGCTTTTATTAAAATAATGCTATCTGACTTAGGCGTGTATGATCTGACAGCTCAGTTGTTCACCAAATTCTTGGACGTTTGTTCATGTAAACCACCAGATACTTGTTTACCTTTACCAAGTTGACCTTTGGTTGATCAGATGTTCTTTTTAAACCACCCTTATCAGATGTGCATTGCAATGAAAGAGGTTCATTCAAGACTTTACAGCACTGGTTTACAAAGCAGCTATTCACTTCTTGCATTCTTCTAAAAAGGTGGCTTTAATCAAATCTGTTTTTCAGTCTGATGTAGCCAAGTGGAGGCCTTTTCTTAAAATTTCTTTACTTGTTTGGGCAGTTTCGACATCTATAAAAGGCTTTGTAACATGGGTCTTGTTGATACATCAGAGAAATGCAGATAGATGGCTTGTATAGATTCGTAAACTCACCCACAACTGACCTTCGCATTGTTTCATGCTCCGTCTCCTCAGGGTCATGGCGCTCTCAGAGGCGCCTCTTTTCATTTTGTTTTCTCAGGAGTTATGTGAGCTCTACTGTAGTGTGCGGTGAGACTCTGGGTTCGGTGTAGAAAAGCACCGTCTGGGTTGTAGAGAACTCACCGTGACCTTGGTGTTTGGCAGTAGATCTGAGTGAAGCCTTGCAGTTTGAGACTTCATGCGGTGTCATACAGACCATATTACTGCCTTTGTCTTCTAAACGCTGTTGAATTTGGAGCTGGACTTTGGCCTTGTTCTGAGCAGTTGGAAATCCAGTTTTGAGAAAGTTGTTAAATTTTGGGGGGGTTTTGTTTGTTTTTTGTTTTTTGTCTTTTTTTATTTAGTTCCTGTTTCTGACCGTTTGAGCAGACACATGCACGTTTGTGGCCTGCTGGAGGTCATTTTGCAGAGCTCTGGCAGTGCTCCTCCTGTTCCTCCTTGCACAAAAGCGGAGGTAGCGGACCTGCTGCTGGGTTATTGCCCTCCTACGGGCTCCTCCACGTCTCCTGATGTACTCGCCGGTCTCCTGGTAGCACCTCCATGCTCTTGACTCTACGCTGACAGACACAGCAAACCTTCTTGGCACAGCTCACATTGATGTGCCATCCTGGGGTACGTTTCCCAAAAGCCTTGTTAGCTAACTATGATCGTTAGTTCCATTGAACTCTATTGGGAACTATGGATCTTACAACCATGGTTGCTTTTGGGAAACGCACTCCAGACCAGGTTTATTACAGTGAACTAGATTAGTACAGTGGATAAAATAGTTACTTAAAAAAGTACAATTATTCTATTTCTCATTTTTATTTAGTTGAACTGGAAGTGCTAAAATAAATAAAAGTAAATACATGCTTGTTATTTAGGTTGGTTGGTTGATTGATTGATTGATTGATTGATTGGTTTGTTTGATTGAATGGTTGATTTGAAAGATTGGTTGGTAATGGTTTGTTGTTTGTTTGGTTTGGTAGGTTGATTGGTTGGTTGACTATTTAGTTGATTGAGGTGGTTGATTGGTTGGTTGATTGGTTAATTTGGTTGGTTGGTTGACTATTTAGTTGATTTAGGTGGTTGATTGGTTGAATGGTTTGTTTTTTTGTTGATTGATTGGTTGGTTGACTGATTAGTTGGTTGGTTGACTAGTTGGTTGATTTGGTTGATTGATTGGTTGGTTGGTTGACAATTTAGTTGATTTGGTTGGTTGGTTGACTACTTGGTTGATTTTGTTGGTTGGTTGGTTGATTGAGTCAATTGGTTGGTTGGTTGATTGAATGATTGATTGGTTGGTTAGTTGATTAGTTGACTAACTGATTGATGGGTGTGTGTTCTGTGTCTTAGGTGGACGGCTTCTTCACGCTGGTCTTTGGTCTCGGCAGCATCAACACTCTGACGGTCATCAGCATCAGCAGATACATCAAGGGTTGTCACCCTAGTAAAGGCAAGAGTGTTTTTCTCACAACCTGAGCTCGTCTGAGTCGACCAGCTCTAATCTGAGTGTGTGTGTGTGTGTTTACAGCTCACTGCATCACTAACGCCACCGTGCTCAGTTCGGTCATCTTCATCTGGACAGGAGCCCTGTTCTGGTCCGGAGCCCCGATCCTCGGCTGGGGAAGCTACACAGGTCAGTCTGAGAGATCACTGTCAAAAATAAATACCCCAATAAATACAATAATATAATAAACCATAGGTAATTATCACAAATATTTGTAAAAAATGTGTTTAAATACAAATAATACTTACATATTATAATATTTACTAATATATTACATTATATGTATATGAATTACAGTATTATATACTAAAATGTATTACATAATTCTATAAATATTTGACAATATATTTGAAATATACATATTACTTGTAATTTGTCAGTATATATGTGTATAATTATATATTAATAAAATAAGGTTAACAAATAATGTTTCATTTTAAACAATTAAAAAATGTGTGTTTGTGTGTAGATAGATAGATAGATAGATATGTATGTATGTGTTTATGTATGCATATACATGCATACATGTTACATAATTAAATTGTACAATTTTTACATTGTTATTGTTAATTTATGTTAATTTGATGTAATTTATAAATATAGTCATAATCTGGGTTAATTGTTGTGGTCAGATCGTGGATATGGAACCTGTGAGATCGACTGGGTCAAAGCCAACTACTCCACCATCCACAAGTCCTACATCATCTCCATCCTCATCTTCTGCTTCTTCATCCCTGTTCTGATCATGCTCTTCTCGTACATCTCCATCATCAACACTGTGAAGAGAGGGAACGCCATGTCAGCCGAAGGAGACCTGACCGACAGACAGCGCAAGATCGAGAGAGACGTCACCGTCGTGAGTCTCAGCCCAGCCTCAAGAACATTACTAGATACACAAAACACTGCACTGACTTATCCTTCATTTTAGAATGATAATAAAAGTATGCAATGCTTTTTTAATGTTCTCATTTTAATGTACATATTAAAAATATACATTTAAATAAATATGTTGTAAAATGGGAATGCTCCGCCCCTTACCATAACGTGATGCTGCGTCCCAGCGCTGTGACACCAGAACAATAAAACAGATTAGAAAGCAGCGAGACATAATTACTGATGATCATGACTTAGTTCTGTCGTGTTGCATCACGCCTCGTAAACATAACAGCATGTCTGCATTCGTG
>JAUCMU010000021.1:11732494-11746415 GCA_032275025.1 Enteromius treurensis | reverse complement strand
ATACATGCATACACATATATACACATCTGTACTCTTATCTCTATGAATTTTCAATATTAATTACAAAAAAGCATGTAAAATGCTAAATAACCTCTAAAATCTTAACCGAAGATATGCAAGAAATTGAATAAAATAAAGTAAATCATAATAATAAATGAGGGTTTCAAATTGAATGCCATGGCCATGCTAACTGAAGATATAAAAGTTTTTGTAAAGAATGAAGGAATATATTTATAGTATAAAATTTCCTGTCTATCTCATTTTCTTAAGAATGCTGCTTGTTTGCATAGGCATTTGCTGAAAATAAAGTCCACTCAGTGCTTCTCCGTCACTTGTATCGGTTGGTTAAAATGGACTGTGTGGAATGAATATCTATTATTTATTCCGAGAATCCTTGTTTAGGTGCAGCTAGACTGTGTAAGTGCAAGTGATCAGACAACCATATCAGCATTTTTTGACAGCGAAAGTATTCCTGATAAGAGAAAAGAGTGACACGTGTGGTTTCCACCCACTCTGACTTACATGAATCAGATGATGGTAAGTCACTCATTTCCTTGTAACACCAGCATTGTGGTAACACACTGAGTAACAGGAAGCTTGGAACCTGCTTGCTAGCCTCAGGTCCTCTGTGATGCTGAGCTTCAGCCGTAACTGGTGTATCTTACAGTCCCCAGGCTCAGGGAAGAGCGTGAAAACGGTGAATGAGTGATTATGCTCATTCAGCTTCGCTCCATATCCGTAACCCAGCGCCGTTCGATGACATAATCGTGGTGGAGCGGGGCCACAGTTTGTCACAGATCCCAGAAATAGTGCAATGATGTCACCTTGCTGGTGGTAAGTGATCTGTGCTGGGAGGGTAGGAAAGGAGAGATGCGGGAGGATGATAGGTTCGGGAAGGAGCTATTTGGACCTCGATACAGTCCGTCAAGACAATGAGGTCAACGGGAAACGATGGACTGATAGCCAACAGCCAGAATAGTGATTTATGACGGTAAAAGGAGGACAATATCAGACCGAAAAGCAGTCAGGGGGACATTTCTTCATGCAACTCGTCTGCGAATGTGTATGTTCGTAGAAAAAGCCTCATCTTCCAGTAAGAATTACTAGAGCGCTGGTCCATTGAGAAGCTTATCCGCTGAGTCGGCAGTTCGGTCCTGCCCCTGTATCTCCAGTAATTGGATCCCACAGTCTGTCGGTAAGAGCCGCTGAACTTCGTGGCCCTGTTAACTGGATGTGTTTGGACCTCTGAGGCCTGGAGGCTTGGGGTGGCTAGCTTTGCATCTGTGGGGAAAGCCCCTGTATCCTGCTTCAAATAGCCGTTTATTTGTTCTCCGCCGTCCACACATATTTGTGGAGGATTTCACTTTTTCTTATTCTCCGAGTTCTGTTCTCAAACAGAATATTCCGAGCCTTGCTGCTCATTTTCCATGTTAACCAAATAAGCTCAGACACCATGGAGCAGCAGGCTTCTGCCATACATTACCAACATGCAGCGTTCTGCCCTCAAGCTTATTCATTATTTACAGATTATCTCTCTTGCTATGACTCACCGTGGCACATTATGTCTAGCAGAGGCGCCAGGGTTTGACAGAGCGCCTTTCCAGACGGTCAGCAGTTATTGACCCGTGTCTCTGAGGTTTTGATCATGCATTTGCAGGATCTCGCATGAGCAAATACCTGATAGAATGGATTGGACTGGAGGGGAACGGGTTGCGTGTTGCGCTTGCATACCTGTACAAATGAGTGTAAACAACCTGTTAAGATCAGTTTCTTAGAATTGTTGTTTATCATCTCTATCAGGTATTTCAACTTGATTGGCACGAGGCACTTTTCCAAATCTAAAGAGTTATGCTACTATGCTAACTGAAATAGAACCCTCTTAAAGGAACAGTTCACCCAAAAATGTAAATCGTCATCATGTTTAAAACAAAAGAAGATCTTTCTGAAAAGAAAGAAATGAGTACATCTACTAAGTATCTGTAAAGAGACATTTGTCTTCACATATACATCACATGGTAGCTGAATAAATAAGCTTTCCATTAGGATAGGTTTATTAGGATTGGACAAGTGAAAATCTGGAATCTGATGGTGCAAAAAATCAAAATATTTAGAAAATCGCTTTTAAAATTGTCCAAATTATGTTCTTAGCAATGCATATTACTAATCAAAAATTATCTTTATCAAATGTGATCTTTTCTCAAATCCTAATAATGTTTGACATTAAAAATATAATTTTAACTCATACAATGCATTGTTGGCTATTGCTACAAATATACTTGTGCTATTTATGACTTGTCACATTTATAATGTCACAAAGATTGGTATTTTTAAATAATGTTTTGAATGTTCTGGTCATCAAATTAAAAATCCCGAACAAAAAAAAATTATCACATTCCATAGTTTTTAACATTGATGATGATCATGTGACAGTGAGGACTGGAGTAATGATGGCTGATAATTCAGCATTGCCATCATTGGATTAAATTACATCCGAAAATATATGGCCATATAAATGTTTGTTTTTAACGTTTCACATTATTGCTGTTTTTACTGTATTTTTGATCAAATAAATGCAACCAAAGTTTGGCATTAAAGTCAAATTTAACTTTAGAAATATATTTTTGTCTGTATTTGTCATTAGTGAATGAAATAAAGTTACTATCATTGTTTATCTTGTTTAACACAGTATTGAAGTGTTTCAAGACTCAGAAGTGGTCTGTCTTGTGGTCTAACAGGTAACAGAGCAGACTTTTCTGCTTTGGCACAGAGACGGATCATGGAGGTGGTGAACACGGCCCGTATTCGGCAGAGGATGCAAGCGGAGGAATGCTCAGAGGACCCAGACTTGGACGAAACTGTGCAAAATGACACCTGGATCTTTCCGCTTGTGCAAATGAAGCCACTTGGCATTCATCTGGATGAACAAGTAACCAAACGACTGCTCACGGAGGCAGGTGGAGACTCTGCTGTCTACCTGACATCGGGTTACTTCAACCTTACGCGCACCTACATGCAGCTGGTGCTGGGTGCAGCAGCAGACTACCGCATCCTCATGGCCTCCCCAGAGGTTAATGGTTTTTTTGGAGCCAAAGGAGTAGCAGGAGCAATTCCTGAGGCCTACGTTCACCTCGCCCGACAGTTCTACAATAAGGTGTGCCTTTTTCTACAGTTAAGCACAGGGCTGGGCAGTATGATGTGTATACCTGTGTTGACAGAGATAAACACCTAACTGTAGAAAATGTAAAGTCATGCCACCCAAGTCTAGTAAAGATGTAACTATAGTTTCTTACAGTTGCCAGACACCATTACAAATTGCTGCTTTAACATATAATTCAACTAATTTGTGAGCCTACTGTTGCATATAGTAGATCAACTATTTTATAACCTCCAAAAAGTTTTGAATGCATTACAATTTGTTTTTGTACTCATGGGAAACTCATTCATTTTTTATTTTATTTTATTTTTTTATTAAAATCTTTTGTGTCCAAAATGTAATTCTAGGTTATTAATTTAAGAGTATTGCAGTAGATTGTGATGCATAAAGTTAACAAGTTTGAGTTTGTAACATTTGATTATTATATATTTAATTTTTATATATTATATTTTATAAGCTGCCTTTATTTGGTCAAAAATACAGTAAAATCAATACTATAATGAAATGTTATAGCAATTTTAAAAAAACATTTTTTTTTCTAAAATTAGCATTTTTCAAGCTCCTATGTTTATTTTCAGTTGTTTAACTTTAATTAAAATGAAAAGAACCAATATATTGCCATTAAAGTGAAATTGAACTCATTTTTATAGTCTGATAAAAATGCCTGTTTTAGAAGAAAATTTTCAAATGGCACTTTGAGGCTTTGGTATCTGAACTCTTCAAATTTCCTTTTAAGAGAGAAGCACTTATCTGGCAACCTTCAAGTATGAAAACTGTGGATAAAAGATTTGACCAGTTATTAATGTCAGTTGTCAGAATATTTTCCATCTTAGTTTTCTTCATGAAAAATTAAAGCGTGCTTATTATGGGTTATGCAAGGTTCATATTTTGATTTTGGGAGTCCCAAACAACAGGTTGACATGCAGACAAGGTCAAAAAACACTTAAAAGGAATGGTTCATTATTTACATAATCCTCAGGTGTTCCAAACCTGTATGAATTTCTTTGTTCTGCCCACAAAGGAAGATATTTTGAAAAAAATGTTTAAAACCAGTTTTGGTCACCTTTCACTTCCATAGTAAGAAGAAAAATAAAATACTAAAAGTCTATGGTGGCCCAAAACAGCCTGGTTACAAACATTTTTTGCAAACTCATTGCAGGACGTTTTCATTCACTGCATTTTCAAAAAGGGACACTTCAACACTATTTTTTGTGCACGTGCACTCTATTAGCAGGGTTCGAGTCCTGCCTGTTTTGTAACCTTGTAATATATGTACTGTATATATGTACTTTTGTAATGTTTGTTCTTGCGTTGTAGGCTTTTCTTAAATGTAAACGCTCACCATCGTGTTTGTTTCAGGTGTGTCAGCTGGGTCAACAGAGTCGTGTCCATCTGCATGAATACCATCGCCCAGATTGGACATTTCATGCTAAAGGTGCGTGTTTATCTTCTGCACTGTTTAAGCACTGAAGTAGATCAGCCCAGTTTCCAAAAATTGGGTGTAACAGGAAAGCTCATAATTTAATGCGCGGAGCAGGTTTCCCAGCACCTCTGATTGAATAGCCTCTGTGCTCTTCCTGGACAGCTTCAGGACACAGAGGCTGCCAGACACATGTGATGTTTTCCCTGTAAACCAGAGGTATGCTTTGGCCACGTTTTCTGGCTGTTGTTAAATGTCAAGCTATTTCAGCTTTACATGTTTCAGTATGTTATTTAAGACAAATCAAATGCGCCACCGAGCCAAAAGCAGCTTGATCTCCACAGTGTTATTTCTCAACCTGCTGTCAAAGTTTGTAACTCTGAGTGATTTTTAGTTTGCTTTAAAAATGCATAACGAATTTGATTTGGTTGTTCATACGACTTCAACTGAGTGTCCTCATACACTTTAATAAAAGCCCCTGACCTGGAGGGACAGAATAAAATAGTGACGTCTGGAGAAAAATAGAGGCTTGACAAACCTGAGCAGCATCAGTGGAATTAAATTTCAGGCTCCTGTTGAGAAGTCTGGCTTATTAGATAAAGTCTTGTCATGCCGTCATTTCTTGTAAACAGTGGAGCTGAAGTGGGAACAGACAGGGTGCAGAGGTCCCTGCAGCTGAGCTACAGAGAGAATCAATGAACATTAGCTGCCGCTCTCATGCTGGCCTTCCACCTACACGAGGCCCACGTGGCACCTCAAGAAAGAGACAGCGAGGTGGACTCAATTAAGACTAGATGTCATGTAACTATTCTTTTCTGTCACCAAAAAGCGTGTTTTTTTCCATTGGCAGCCATTCAAATTTACCTCCAAGTAGGCTGTTTACTTCAAGTGAATGCCACATGCCAAAACCACTGAAATGAATGTTCAAAGAACTTTGTTTTGATTGTTTACTATTGTGTTAGGAACTTCATATGTAAAACAAAAAAGGTTTTCGGTGTATAATACACAACCAGACATATCAGTACATATGTCACAGAGCATTCTTCAAGTAAATTGATTAAAAATTCAATTTTGTATTCTTAAAGTGGTAGTGCAATAGAAATGCACTAGATAACTGGATAATAAAAATTGGTCACACAAATATCAATTGCTTCTTTTTGGAACCATGCAAACCTATAAATATATATAAATATATATGTGTGTGTGTGTGTGCAACTTTTCTTGCAAATAATAAAAAATAAAAATATAAAATACTTAAACACGCATATATATATATATATATATATATATATAAAATAAATTTAAATAAATAGGTAAAAAAATATTTTATATTATTTTACTTTTTTTGGGGAAAATTGATTTGAATCAATGCATCCTTTTCAAAATAAAAATTTCTTCCATTTAAGAAATACATTTCTTACAATCGCTCTAGTGCGACAATGTGTCACTGGAAAAAACAGTTCATATATTGCGTTTGCTTATTGTTGTGAAGTTGAATTTAATCTAATTAAGCACACACGTGTTAATTATGTGTAAAGATTAATTTACGGATTTGTGTGCATCAGGAAGTCCTTAGTAATTAATTTTAGAGTATTCCCGTCAACAGTGTTACCTGATATTCAGCTTTCTTTAAGAACACTACCTCAGGCCTGGGTGGTTGTTTGGCAAATGTTTGAAGTGGCAAGTAATTCCTGCTGCCTATTAATAGAACATTTGTTTGGTTTGTGTACACAATTTGACTGACACTTTGTTTTTATTTCTTTTTCCTCTAGTGTGTAGTCATGCATTGTTGACTCTGAAAATTAAATGTGTTTTCGGTTGTACAGACACCACACCTTTCAAACCCATACGAACAGGAAACAGATACTGACACTATCAGCTGTTTTTAAAACATCTGCCACATCTTCATATTTGTGAATTTGAAGGCACTAAGATTATTTTTTTTTATAGTGGTTTGAGTCATCATAAACAATTATCCAGTGATGTGAAGCACTCATTACGGGTTTGAAAAGATACATAATTTTTCCATTCTTCACAGGTCTGTGGTACTATGTGGGAGGAAGAGACCACCCCTGCCTCACTCTCATTGGTTCCCCAAATTTCGGCTATCGCTCTGTGCACAGGGATCTGGAGGCTCAGATTGCCATAGTAACAGAGAATGAGGAACTCCAGATGCAACTGCAACAGGTTGGACTTCCTCTGCTCGACTGTTTCCTACAGTACCCCATAAATCTTGGGTCGTTATGTGTTTTAGGGTGTTCGTGCTAACTATGTTAATGGCTGGTCATTTTGTAAGGGCTGTGCTCAACAAGTGATTTTTTTATTTTTTATTTTTTTGCAGTTTAAATGAATGTAGATCTGTTCATGTTTTCACAATGGGGTCCTTTTATCGTTCTTATCTTAAACAGCCGTACAAATAAAGGATGTGCCGTAAATGGTAATCTTTACTGGTTGTTCTGGGAGCAGAGGCTACAATAAAGTCTAATTAATTGGGACTGTCATCAGTTTTTATGGTTTGTAAAATGTTAGGTTCCTGTAATATTCACTTATCAGGTTATGATAGTTCAAGTGCAATCTTTACAAGAAATGATCTGAGATGACATAACACTTGAGATAGCGAGGTTTAAAAAAAGAAGGATTAAGTGAAGCCCTGTTTTCTGTCTTTCTTCAGGAGCAGGAGGTGTTATACCAGAGTTCAACGCAAGTGTCAAACTCCACATTTAATCAGCCTGACAGACATGTAAAGCTGTGGGTGAAACTGGTTACTCCACTCATCAAGAACTTCTTCTAAAGTTCAACAGGCCTGAGGTGATGGATATCTCACTGTCTGTGACAGGTTGGTTGCTGATGTTCCTTTGAAGCACGTTTAAAGCCATCAGGCATATTAGTGTTTGTGGTAGCTTCAGACGTGAGCTATTCCTGCAGGAAAATCCGTCTTAAGATGGGAGCTGCTTTTGAAATAAAGAAGTCAGTTATTAGTCAGGCCAAACTGGTGTTTATTGGGTCCAAGCTGGTTATTAGCTGAACCAGGCTGGTTATTAACTGGTCGACCTTGTTCCAAAAACTATCTTGACCACCGAACGTCAACATGAACCTTATTTAGCATCTTGATATTGGTCTTCGTCTTATTGCCAGTGATTCACAGATGGCTGCTATTCCAAAGAAAACATCTAAGAAATTCCTTCTTTCCTCTTTCTTAGGCTGAGAGGGCTGTTAGATGATGTAAACCAACAGCCCAACAAGCTATTTAGGTTCTGTTTCGGTGGCTACACTATAATAACGTTGCATTTGTCAACAGGAAAATGAAAGTTGAACTTATCTCCTAAATTATAGACCGTATTGTTTTAAAGTTTCTTCAGAATAACAGAACTGCACCTATTAGTGAACTAACAGACTTCTGTATCTTGTGCTAGTATGATCAAATTAAAGTGCTCTTATTATGGGTTATGAAATACTCATATTGTGGTTTTAAAAAAAGTTCCAAACAACAGAATGACAGGCATGCAAGGTCAAAAACACTTCAATTTCCTTTATTAAAAGCATTTGTTTTTACCGTATTTGTTCAACAGCTCCCAAACGATTTGTTGAACAATTAATTTTTCCAACGATTGGTCGATTTCATTTAAGGCAGTGGCTTTTAACTCTGCCACTAGGTGCCACTTTTGTAAAGAATAAATTCGCATTTTCATTCCGACACAGCAAAAAGACCATCCTCATGGGAGCTTTAGTCTGGCCTAGCTACCTTACTACCTGCCTTCTGGAAGGCGGGCTTAACCTGCGTCCATCAGGTGCCTCTGTGTACTACTGGACGAATCTACAACCAATCAGACCACTCTTATGACCTATGCGTAGCGATGAAACCTGAAGCCACCGTAACCAATTGTAGCTAGCTTCATTAAAGCAGTAGGAAAATGTCTTTACTTACTTTAATTGCTTCTGCTCTGTTTTCAAAGAAAACCTGTCATGAAAATATTTCAAAACAGCTGCAACAGCAGAGTCGAACGATTGTTGCTGCTCAGTGCATGCCATGTTTGAAAGCTGGTATGGTTTCCAGTCGCAGAACTGCTGCGTCATCATTCCTCAGTCATGCCGGAGGGGAAGGGGGAGGGGGGAGCTCGTTTCTCATTGGTTCCCACTTATTTGGGAACAGAAATGCTCTAAAACGGCAGCTTTGCCAGACTAACGTTGCTCGCGAAATAAAATTTTGCGTCACAGGAAGTATGGACGGGCCCAGGCTACAGAACTACTTAATCCTGCCAGGAATTTCAGAACAGCCTGATTTAAGAAACGGGTTTTTAAAATAGGGATAAACACACTCACACATACGCACACACATACTGGGTGGATTTTTATCATTATAGGGTAAATGTGTACACATACTTGTTCAAATAACATCTAAAATGAATTTTGCATTAGTTCATGTTCAATTTCACAATCTAGTTAGTATATATACACCAACACATTGTCTCATATTGAACATCCTGCTTTGCTCAGAATGTGTCAAACTCTAAAACTTAAATAGGTGATTATGAACTAATTAAATGTTCCATTGTGCTATACTAAAAAAAAAAAAACACCAATGATGACATGTAATTTATTTGCATACTGAACCGTAATTGGTTTTCTTTTTTGCATAAAAAATTGCATTGTGCCTGGCTTCCTTAAATATACTTACTGTAAAGATGTAATGCTGCAGTTGCACAGCAACTGTGTTGATTCTTGTGTGCCAAGATGCTGATTGCCATGACAATGAGAAATAATTTCATTTTTGCATCAAATAAGCATAAAACCTACATAACACTTACCTGAAACTACTTGTTTTCTGCTTTCCAAGCACTATAATATTTTCTTCAGGAAATGTGAATCTATTTGGCTAATGTCATTTCTTGTAAAGTTTATTTGAGTAGGGAGGCTCAAATTTGGATCATCACACCAGAGGGCCAACATCTTACCAGCCAAACATCCTTGCAAACACAGTTAGAGAGCCTTATCTAAAATAAACTAAATCAGAATGAAGGAAGAAAATGAGTTGGCCCTATAATTTCATTTTCATCTCCCTTCTTTTATTATTACAGTTAAAGTTAATTCAGTTATAGTTAATTTAATTAGAATTTTTTTGGGTTTGTGTTCTAGGATATTGAGAGTCTTATGCTTGTGTGTGTGTGTGTGTGTTAGTTCATAAAACCATTACATTTTCTTTTCTTTTTTTAAACGCAATGAAGTAAAATGTTGCAACGTGAAGACAAAACTCATTAGAGTATCTTGTTAGTATGTGAGTCATCACACTGTAGCTTCATAAGTTCAGCGTCTCCTCCAAATGTGCTTGGCGTTTGTTTGCTCAGCAGTACTGCTGATTTGCAACATCATCCGTCAGGTTAAATACCCACAATGCTGTAGTCCCTGTACAGAATAGAAAAAGAGTGGAAGGTGCTGTCAGCTTAGTGTCCTGTTGTGATGACTAGAGCCACTGACACGACCAGATGGCTGTGGACAGGGACAAGCAACGTCCAGTTTGTCTGGCCCACCACTTGTCTAGTACTTTGTTTTGAAAAAAAAAAAAAAAAAAAAAGGTGACCCGTCTGTCAAAGGGAAAAAAAGTAAAAAACAAATAAAAGAAAAGTTTTTGACCTGAAACTGTACTGCATTATTTTGATTCTAATTCTGATTAATCACATTCAATTATGAAAATAAAATACTGTAATTGCATATCTGTTGCCAAATGTTCTAGATTATGTGCCAAGGTGCTACATTGCTACATAGCATATACAAAGATTTTTTTAAATGTTTTTCAAATGCTTAAATTATTTATTACATTAAATTAGTAATTATAATAAAAGAGTAAAACTATTTTATTTTAATATACTTTAAAATGTCATTTATTATTTACATAACTTATTCATTTATTACTTTTGGGCCTCATGATCATTCAGAAATCATTTTAAGATCTGGCACTCCAAGATGCTTTTTAAGAAATATTTCTAATTTCGAAAACAAGTTCAAAACAACAATTTATTTTTAAAGATAAATATTTTGTAACGTTATATATGTCTATTGACCAATATATCTTTGCTGAAAATAAATAAATAAATAAATAACTGAACCCCAAACTTTTGTATAGTATGCATTTTGTATATGTTACTATACATTAAATTATTGTTTTTGTAATAATTAAAAATAATATTTAAATTATTTTAAAATAATATTATACACTCACAACTTGAAATGGTATTGTAACGTTTGTATTTTCAATTCAATTCAATTCAGTTCAATAATTTTAATTATTTTAATACAATGTAATTAATATACATGTTAAAAATGCATAAAATGCAGTTAAACCCATAAAAAACATATTTACATTAACATTTTAAAATCTTTACCCTGGCATCACTGGAACTGGCACTTTGTGGAGGCAATGAAAACTCTATTCTAATGCCCTGGAGTAAAACTACAAACCATCTCATGTATTTTTGCAACAGAAAGTAGTGCATTTCACAAGGTGACAGGGAGGTTTTGATGCAGCACTGGCCACAGATTTATACCCATTTATTTTAGACCTATGATGTCACAGTGACTTAAAATACCAGGGGGGGGGACAGACTGGTAAAAATAGTCCCTCTGTACAGCATGAAATTCTTCTGAAAGGAGGCACTAACCATGGCATGACCTAGTTGATGGGAAGCTGGTTTAAACATTTAAAGGTAGCTTTGGCCTTACATGCAAAATAGTTGGTTAATGTACAGTAGTTAAGAAATTAATGTTCTTTCTCAAATAACAGTGTTACACCTATCTGAGAACAATAGGAAAAGCCAATAGCATAAAGTACAGGCATGTAGAACAAAAAAAGCCTAAACAGGGTAAAACAGGACCCCAAGACCCCCTAATCGCAGAGATCAAAGTCTTGTATGTTAGCTCAGATCACACAGTTATTATAGAGCTTTTTCTCTTGTGCCAGCATAACATTTTTTATTACATTATATCCTTCATCCATGTCTGTAATGCACTGGCACCCATCCAGATGGTACCTGCTAAGTAATCAATAAAAGTGTTCAAGTAATTGGCCATTCCACTAATAAAGTCATAACTCAGTTTTTGAAAGTCCCTATTGTGAACTTCTTTCCATGGGCTCAGGAGTAGGATCTTTTTTCATTTTTTTTCAGTCACACTTTAATAATTCAGTTATTCACAATTAATCTTATTTTAACAGTGCACTAATGCGGTTGCATTATGTGAGTTTTTTGTTCTAAAAATCAGTCTGCAGCATCCTCAATCTGTCATCTTCAGTGATGCTATTTCATTTAATTTAAACTGATATCAAACAGCCTCTCCATCCATATCTAATTCAATACATCCTTGAGCTTTCCATCAATGTTTGGAAGAAAAAGGACGCAGCAAACCACTCTTGATTTGAATGATCTATAGCGCATTTTTGCAGTCAGATGCTGAAAATCTTGAGCTCTCTATCAATGTTTGGACAAAAAATGATGTAGCAAACTGGCTCTGACTTGAATGATCTATAGCACATTTTTTTGTCTTACACTAAGAAGTTTTATTTAAACAGCTCTGCTGTATTCAGAGGAGATGCTCCAACTCTTAAAACAACAGGATCAGCGTCATCTAGTGTTTAGATGATGAAACTGCAATCTGAGAGAAAGAGACGGCACTGAACACAGACAACATTTCTGTTTAAATCGATTTGGTGGAAAAAAACAGTAGTAAAAACAAAAAGTTTTTTTTTAGCCTTGCCTTGAACTTCCCTTTCTCAGATACATATACTATTGACTACAAAAGAAATAGATTCATGTTACCAACAATAAACTTGACCTCCATTTAGTACTTAAAACAGCATTCAACACAGAACTCATTGGTCATGCTAAACAGCAGATGTATAGTACTGTATAGTAAAAAAAAACTACAGTATAATCAAACCTGTAATTCCTAACAACAACCATTTAACCAACATCAAATATTAATGACCAACAACAGCTCTATTTAATAAAATATTCATGAGCAAGAACATGCGGTCACACCACCCAGAAACATTACAGGAGTACAGACAATGTCTTAAAAGTCATTTAGTTTTATTTTAAATTTAATTATAATGTGGAAACTAAAAAATTCTAAACACATAATATACATGAAAAAGATTTATTCTGTACAATAAAAAATTAAATTAAATATGACACTTACTTGGGGTCAAGGTTTTTTGTGTCTTTTGTACTATTACAATGTAAGGGAAAGTTACTTTTAAAAGTAATGCATTACAAAATCATGTTATTTCATAAAATAGCCTAATAGTGTAACTTAGTTGCGTTTAAAGTAACACATCACCTGGGCTGGGCTGAGCTTGCTAATAACAAAAAAAAAAAAAATGTATATATATATATATATATATATATATATACACACAGTCAACTCTAAATTAATAGAAACGTGTCTGTGAATAATTGGGGAAACAAAGTAGCTTGTGTTTCTTATTTAACTTTGATTGTAAGTGCTAAGATTGTAATGTGTTACTTACTGGATACTTGAAAAAAGTAATCTGATAACATAACTCACATTACTTGTATTACCCCCAACAATGGTTACATAAGATTCATTCTCAAGTGAAATCTCAAATTACTAAATGGATACAGTGTTTTGAAACTGTATTTATTAAATAAGACTTTAAGATAAGTGTATCTTTGCTGATAAGTGTATTTTGCTGATGTTTAAAACTTTGGGGCGAAATTGGAATCAGCAAAGCCACATAGTGCTGATTCAGAAAAGGACTGACCAGTAATTCCTATTTACTAATTAACTATTTAGAAATCTTAAAAATCTCATAGACTTCCATTCACGGAATGTTCAGACGAGCCAAGATGCTCTGGCAGCTCCAACTTTTACAATTCAAATTTAAACACACTGCAGCCAATTAGACTCAATCATACTTCTACATATGTACTAATGTAATCTAAATCATGCTAGCAACATGCTAATCATGTTATAAAACTCACTGATCAATTAAATTACATGCTACCCAGCTAACACACGAGGTAACAGTTACGTAACATATTTGTCATTTTTGGTAATTTCATGACTTACCAATTGGCAACATAACCACAACGTCGTATGCACGTAATTCCATTACCAACCTATTACCAACTCATGACGTCGTCGGTACATCCTTCTTACGTAACAAGATAACCAAGAACGTCCCGGATTCGTACTCTTTTGGTAATATATTTGTAATTTCATGACTTACTGGCAACGTAACTATGACGTCGTATGCAGGTAAAATCATTACCATCATTTACGTTTATATGCTCTCTGATTACCAGATATGATATTTAAAATGTAGGAACTTCGGA
>JAUCMU010000021.1:11712026-11725406 GCA_032275025.1 Enteromius treurensis | reverse complement strand
CTTATTTTGTTTTTATTTTATGTCAAACAAAGTGCAGAAAATGACACTGATTTATCTCAATCCGAAGCTGTTGTTTACCCCAGACACCCAGTCCCTCTGCAATTTCCCTACACCCACATTCACTCATACATGTCTTGGGCTCTCATCATAAATTTTTCATGCTCTCAGTCATGCTAATATGCATGTAAAGAGTGCCGCTGATGTAGTGCACTTCCATGCCGCCCACATGTTGCTCTGCAAAGTGGCTACACATGGCCTGTCATGAGCACTTCACTGCATTTCA
This sequence comes from Enteromius treurensis, assembly GCA_032275025.1. Classification (NCBI taxonomy): domain Eukaryota; kingdom Metazoa; phylum Chordata; class Actinopteri; order Cypriniformes; family Cyprinidae; genus Enteromius; species Enteromius treurensis. Next base: position 11,725,123 of record JAUCMU010000021.1, on the reverse strand, counting down.
TCAAGAGAAATTTCAAAATGGGATGTAAATATTCTCTTTGGATGCTAAGACGTTCTAGCAGCAATAGATTCTTTAATCATTTCATGCAATGAATATAAATTTGAGAGGTGTTATGAATGTATTCATAAAATTATGAATACAAAGAGGATTCGAAAAGCAAAAGTAACATTATTTTAAGCACTATTTGGATGCTGATGTTTTCCCAGCATGACATCCGTACAAGAAAATGAGCATGATTGATTAGTGTTTAAAGTCATTGAGGTAATTGAATTCATTATTTTCGGGCCAGTTTCCGCATGTAATCTCCTGTAAACACTAAAATATCTCTTTACAGATACATGTTATGTGCTTTCATTCGCAATCATCATGTTGAACACAAGTCTACACAACCCTAATGTGAAGGACAAGCCATCTGCAGAGCGATTCATAGGCATGAACAGAGGCATCAATGACGGAGGAGATCTCCCAGAAGACCTGCTTAGGGTCAGTTTTTTATTTTTGTAATTTAAAAATGTTATTGTGTTTATATATGGTTGTTGTTTTTATATATGTTTGTATTTAAAAAAATGTAGCTGCATTGGTTTGATTATACATGTTTTGTTTTATTTCCTTTTGGCCAATCCTTTAACAAATTTAACGTGTTTATTTTTGCAATATTGTTTATTTTTTCGTTTTTTTTGACCGTCAGACTATTGACCAACCATAGACAACTGAAAAGTTTTTCTTTTCTCAATATTTTTTTTAGTACTTTTTAAAAGCTATTTTATTTTATTTAGTTTTGACTGTCAGGCTATTAGCTGACCATTGATCATTTTAGGCATTTATTTTTGCAATATGTCTTATTATATATGTGTTTATATATATATATATATATATAATTTTATTTTTTATTTTTTTTAAGATACACTAAAGCGAGGACATTTTTGTAATAAAAATTATTTTTTGTTTTAATAATGCAAAATGCAATTTTTGATTTTTTTTTTTTTTTTCCACAAAAAAATTAATAAAATTTTTATTTTGACTGTTACACTATTGGCCGACCATTGACAAATTTAAGGCATTTATTATCGCAATATTTTTTATTACTTTAAGTTATGCCAGGATCAAGGAAATAATTATTTTTAGTCACAATTTTAAACTATAAATACAATTTTTAGTTTTGAAGTATGAATATTTTATTTTGTTTTTATTTCATTTTGAAAATTTCGTGTTTTTTTTTTGCTAGTAGCAATGACATTTTTCATTTTCCACAAAATATTTAAGCTCTAAATACAGATTTTGATTTTGAAGTACAACTCCATTTGAATCCTTCTGCAGAACCTTTATGAGAGCATTAAGAATGAGCCCTTCAAGATACCTGAAGACGACGGCAACGACCTCACACACACGTTCTTTAACCCCGACCGTGAGGGCTGGCTACTCAAACTGGGTGAGTGAGTGTTTCTCTGTTCAGAAGATAAAGAGATGGGACTGAATGACACGTGTCTATTAACAAGCCTTAAACATAAAGTGTCTCATTAATGTCAAAAGTAAATGTATGATCAAGCTGTGAACTGAAAGTCTTACATTGTGTTAAGTAATAGCCAAGAAGCATGAGGCCAAATGCTTTATGGTCCAAAGCTTATCTAAAATAGCTGATACAACCTCCTTATTTATCCGCATGCTGATCATATTTCAGCTCACACACAAGTGTTTTATTACTGTCTTTTGCTACAATATTTTACATATTTTTGTACTTAATTTCATTGTTTTCTTTCTTCCACATTTGTTTTTGATTTGATGTTGTCTTTCTTCAGGAGGTATGTACACTGGTTTTCTTTTAGCCAGCTCATTAAGCTATGCTTCGGAGTGCTTTGTGCTTTCGTTTACTTCATTTCTTTGTCTTTTTTTCCCCAGTTTAATTTAACATATTTCATTTGATCAAAATGAAAGTCTGTTTGAGTTTGAACTGGTGTGTTGTTGCTGCGCTGTTGTGCTGTGCTCACAATGGGCTTGTGATGTTTGCCGGACTCTCAGCCAGCTTTCTCCATCTTCTTGGAGATCATCCTGTCTGTTAAACATTACTGTTGGTCTCTACTGCGCTCCTGTGGTCAGATGAAGTACTGCAGTCATGCGAATGGTACATGATGCATACGCAAAGGAAATGGATGTGATTTAAAAATGAGTGATGTCAAATTATTAATTGTGAATATATATATATATATATATAATACACACACGTATATATTTAAGAAAAAAATATATATGTATACTAAGTATATATAACTTATATAAACATATATACATGTAAATATTTTCATAATAAATATATACTTTATGAGTGTGTGTGTGTGTGTGTATTTATATATACATATGTTTACACAGTATATTACGTAAATAAAAACTTTAATTTTGGGCGTGATTAATCATGTGACAGCACTAGTAAAAATGTGTTGTTTGTTTTTTTTTTTATTGAAAACTTTTAATTTAATTTTAGTTCTTATTTCTTAGTTTTATTTATTTATTTTACATCATTATTATTATTTTAACTATAGTGTTTGTACTTTATTACCTTTTTATTTTTTTTAGATATTTCTGTTAAATATGTGTCTTATCTTAATTGATCTTATTTCTTATTTTCAGTCATTGTATAAACTAATAATTGTATTATTATTATTTTTTTTAATATTTATTCTGATATTTTTAGCAGCAGGGATTTGCATCTTGTGCTTTAACTGCTAAAAATATGAAGTTAAAATTTTTATTATTATTATTATTCCTATTATTATTTTAGCAACACAGTTTAGCATTTTGCAGAGACCCAGCACATATATATATATATATATATATATATAATTTTTTTCTTTTAGATTTTTCTAAAATAATAGTCTCAAAAGACAACACAGAGGCTGCAATACCAAAAGAAACAATAGGGGCACCACAAACGAAAACAAACTTCGGCAAAACAATCGGCAAGAAGAGGTGGTGTTTAATGCGCTTTAAACCCCACCTCTTCTTGCCGATTGGTTGGCCGAAGTTTGTTTTGGTGCACATCCTGTACCCATAGCGTTTGCAAGATTGCATAGAGCACCTTTAAGTGTCAACTTTTTGAAACTGAGATTTATACATCATCTAAATAAGATTTTCATATATGTACGGTTTGGTTGGATCTTACAATATTTGGCTGAGATTGAACCATTCGAAAATCTGGAATCTGAGTGTGCAAAAAATGACCTTTACAGTTGTCCAAATTAAGTTCTTAGCAATGAATATAACTAATCAAATGCAAAGTTTTAATATATTTACGATAATACATGTACAAAATATTTTCATGGAACATGGTCTTTACTTAATATCCTAATAATTTTTGGCATAAAAGAAAATCTTTAATTTTGACCCATACAATGTATTTTTGGCTTTTGCTACAAATATACCCCAGTGATACAAGACTGGTTTTGTGGTCGAGGGTCACATATTTGTTTCTGCTTAAAGATCATGAAATTTCACTATTAGTGTCTAATGATTTTTTTATATCGTTTTAACATATTGGAAAATCTGATTATTATACATCTACATACATACCTGTGGACTGAAAGACACCTGGATTGCATTGACAGTAACGCTGGGCAAAAGCCTCCATCATTCTATCGATCTTCTGAGCTTCACCCGGTAACCGGAAACTCCATAAAAACTGTCTTCATGGAGCATGGGGAGAAATTAACTATATTAATGAGATCATATGAGACCCATCAAATCAATTTGTTGAACTGATCATAGGAGATCATAATATATACATCTGTGTTGTGTCACCTGAGTGCCTGAACCAGGTTGAGGTCTGTAAATTCATGAAGCTCCACGAAAGCATGAAGAACCTGAATATTGAAGTCATCCCTGGAAATGAGATAAAATAAAACAGGAGACTCAATCTTACATCAACAGCAAAGATGTTACAGTGACATCTGGTGAAGAAAAAAAAAATGGTACAACTAGATTTGTTTTTCCTTCACGGAATACACTTTCAAAGCAGTGGTACTAAGTTTTGTGTTAAGTTTGAACTAAATTAAATCACAGAAATGTGTCCCACTAAAAACCTTGTCTACTCTAAAACTTGTAGCGCTCGCACTGCAAATAGAATTACGGCTGTGATCCTCCTCTCAGACGTCTCCGCTGAGCATTAAATCTCACGGGAGGATTACGTCTGGGATAACTGTCCGTGTGTGACTAGCTCTTTCTTCAGCGAGGAAATGGGGCATGTCGATAATATCAATGAGCTGCGAATGCATTAACCCACTTCGGGGGTCCGTCCATTAAGCTCTGCACTCCTTCATCCAGCTCGGCAGTGCCATAACCCCACTTCAGCAATGGTCCTGGGATTCAACTATTGATTTTCCTCAGGTGTCACAGAAAATAACGCATTTGCATTTATGCGTGTGTTCATTTAAAGAAAAAGCATTATTGACTGACTAAAGATCATCGGAATGAGAGCTGAAGTAACTTACAAGACAGATGATTAGTTATGTATTAACAAAAAAACGTTTTTTCTTGCGACAGTTAATGAAAAATAGAAATCATCATTTACTTTAAATGGTTAGTTCACCCCGAAAAAGAAAATTCTGTCATGAATTGCTCACCCACGTGTCGTTCATATCGTGTATCGACGATAGTCAGAGCTATCAACGCTACCAGATGTCTTTGTCAATAGTCAAGACGATATTGGGCTCATTCTCCTATTAATGTATAAAATTATTATTATTATTAAGTAGCCTATTATTATTGGGCTACCATTATCGACTTGCCCACTATTTCACTCAGCGCCACACATACACGCAAATCAGTGCTAAAAGAGACATCTACTTGTTACTTGTTACATCTTGTTACATCTTACTTGTTCTTCATCATCGTAATAATAATTTTTAAAAATGCAGTTAATAAGTTATCAGTCTAAAACAGGGCTCGTCGTGTGACACGCGGTCCAGAGCGCTGTGACTTCTGTAGCTATCCGTTTAATTTAACTTTACTTCAAAAATCTAAACTTCGGCTTTCTGAAAATACTTTCATCTTTAACGTGTTCACTTAAGTCCAATATTTAGTGTAAAACTGTTGGTCTTTAAAATAAATCTACTTTTGATTTTTCACCGTGTCTAATTTTTAAACGGATAACTTCTGCGAGAATGGAGCAAACTTGTAGGACGGGCAGTCCTTTAATAACGATATATTACTGCTGTATCCGAATATATGAACTATAGCTGTATTAAATATTTTTATATATACACAAGGTATAGTATTTCGGTTACTGGTGCTTCCAGGCGCGCTCTCTTTCTCTCTCTCTCACGCGGTTTAAAATCATCCTCTCTCTTGCCCCCACCCACCCATACATGATAATATCGTGTATCGCGATCTCACAGGCTGGCGATATGACGATATGAAAAATGACCATATCGTGCAACCCTATCCTCCACACGTACTATATACCTTTCCCGTCCTGCTCTGACTGGTCTCTGGTGACCTGGCATTGACATTCAATTTCAGTCCATCAATAAACGTGTAAGCTGACCCCTAATGCAAAACCCAGCGCTTTCATACAGGCACAGGCCATCTCGATGCAGCAGATAATGGCTTTTGACAGACTGTAGTACTGGGCCAGCTTATGATCGGTGAGGTCATCCTCCCCTGAGCTCCGATTCTAGATATAGCAAATTCAGATCTTTAAAACAAGCCTAAATCTGTTTAACTTCTGTTAACCTAGTTTTGCTTGATGATAAATTATGTTTGAAAGAACATAACTGCGTTTGCAGGCCATGAAGGTTACAAGTAGCTTTGCGGAGCCAATAATGCTGCCCATTCTTTCGGTGACCCGGTAGTGCACAATACAACAAAATCACCACAACTTAACACAGCGCTGCCAAAGGACCAGCCTTAAACCAGCATCAAAACATACCTAACTAGCATATTTAACTAATTTATTTCTGTGACGCACGGCTATATTTACAGCAGCCTCCCAGTCACGATCCTTCAGAAAGCCGTATAATATGCTGATCTAGAACCTTTTGTATTACTACCTTTCCGTTTAATATTTTTTGCTGAAAAACCCATTTCTTCCATGTTTTAAATCTTTTTATGAATACCTCAGGAGCGTTGTCTTTCTTGACCATCAGCAGAAAGGCTCGTTCTTACCTTTCACCCAGATAATCTCCGATGGCTGTCTTGTTGAGGCCCTCACCCTTGTAGAGGAATTGAGCAATATCTTCACAAGTGTTCTTCAGCAATTCATTCTCTATGAGGAACTGAATACCCTGAGAACAACACATCACTCAGCATAAAGAACTTCCAAAGCAGCCCTACAGGCATTCCTAATTTCACAGTTTCCTGTTGGCAAAGTACATAAATAAAAAAAAATCGTCCTCTTATCCTGCTCTATCAACTTTAACCTATGAGTTTGGACTCTGGTAAATATATGGAAATGAACTGAAAATTGTGTGCTTGCTTGCTTAGCGTGTGCTTATGATAATATGCGCACCCACACAAGTTCAAAGGTTTAAAAATGCAAAACGGCAATGCATTTCATGTAATGGGGGACAATTTTCTTTACAAGTGCATATTCAAGGTGTCTCTCTATAAGGGAAAAAAAACTTCAAATGCAAAAAATAGATGCTTTTTGTACTACATTCCAGTGCTAGTATACCTTTTTGGGATCCATATTAAATTTCTTGCGTCCCATAGCCATCTGTTTATTCCGCTGCATGTTTATTCTGTGAACACAGAGAGATGAGGGCCTTAGTAATGCTGGCTGGGTTTTTGACAACTGCGATCTAAAGCTAAAACTCATGGAATGGAGTTGTACGACACCTACGCCTGTCAGGGCCTCATAATGACATCATTAATAACCACTCAGCCAAATGCACTTATGGAAGCTGGTGTGACATGTAATGTTAAAAGCCACAGCCGGTTAAAGGGGCCGCGCACCACTGTACCTTCCATTGTGGCCACATGACGTCACCCAAGGTGGAGGAGGAACAAAGAACGACAAAAGAATTTCATAAAAGGAAGGTTAATGACATGGAACACTTTCTGAAATGGATTTCTTCCATCCAAATGGCCCTTGTGTGAATCAAAGTGGGCATTCCTGTGAAGTGTTCGGTGGTCCCAGTGGGATCATGCATCATGTATAATGAATGGGCCTGATTCAGTTTGATGTATATTCTTTGATGCGATTCTGTTTGGTCTGGGAATATGGGTCACTGCAGTCAGGCAGTATCTTGGGCCATTTACACAGAAGAAGCTTTTGCACTAAAAAATACGCGGGCAGTGGAACGAAGAAAAAAGCATCTTGAGGAGCGTTTTAGCACTTCTTTTAACCTTGTAAACATATGCTAGACAAATGTTTTTGACCAGTATCAAAGAAAAACAATGGAAAGCAGTGCAGTGGATTGCAAAAACATGTTCTGCGTGAACGGCCCCTTGCATTAAAACAGTGTTAAACATCCTGTTTAAACTGACTCCTTTAAATTATGCTTCCTTTGAAATTATTCCTTTGTAAAATAGATAGACCAGACTGTCATGATACATACTTTAAAATGATAATACACATTCTTAAACACATCTCAGCCCATTTACACAAATTACACCCTCTCTTACCAAAACAGCCGTACATAATTCACCAGCCTCCCCTCCCACAGGAGGCACTGTCATTAAATATTCAAACTGGGGATGGGAAAGAGTGTGTGTGTGTAACTCTTCAGTGGTTGTTTATGAGTAAATGGAGAAAGTGCATTTTTGTGTGAATATGGCAGAATCAGATAGCGAACACCTGCTGAAGGCGGACAAATTGGATTGGACCGTTGTAAATAATGAAAAATAAACTCACACATCTTACCTTTCTTGAGTGGAGCCAAGACTTTCAATCTCATTCGTCACCTTTGCTATCTCATCCTTGAGCCGCTATTAACAAAAAAAAGAAGAAAAGAGAGAAAATGAAAACAAGGCTGAGTTAATCGAAAGGAGAAATGAAGGTGGAGCTGCCCTCTGACGGGCCTTTCAAAGTCAGCCTGCCACAGGAAGTGATGAAGAGCTGTGAATCTAATAAAACGAACACACAGAGGATCATAAATATCTAATATGATTATCAAGAGTATGAAACATTCAATCATGGCGCAGTGTGGCACCTGCATTAGATTACGAGATGAAGCAGCATTTGTAAAGAGGAAAGAAAAGGGGGGACATAGGTGAAAAATGGGAAGCAGTAATAAAGAGATAAAGGGTATATGAGAAAGAGCATGCTAAGTGTGTGTGTGTGTGTGTGTGTGTAATTGAGATACACTGCATGAGGAAAGGAAAATGCAAGGAAAAGAATGAGTACAGAATACCTACATTCAGAAACAGTAGGGTTTTGAATGCAGCTGAGCAGATGTAAGCTGCTCGTGTAGTCCTGTAAATGCACTTTTATTTGGTGTAAATACAGTGAACTATACTGTACGATCCACATGCGAGTGCTTCCAGTATGCATGTAGTCCGTGTGTGTGCCATAATAACGCTTTCAGCAATCCATCTTTCTGAAGCAGCCCAGGCACAGATCAATAAGACTCATATTACCGCATACACACACAGGCACACACACAAACACACACATCTTTGGCATTTGATGCATTCTGCATTAACACAACATTCCTCTTGAGCGATAGCACCTGGAAAGGTCAAGCAAGTAGCCTTTTAACATCTGACCTTCGTCTGCTATACATTTTCATAGTGTGTGAATGACCCCGAAACCTCATGAGCTGGAATAACTGACCCAGACAAGTGCTTTTCAAGCATAAAGAGACGTGTTAAAAGAAACCGATGAGTTATAGCAAGGACAATCACAATCTGGGGATGAAGAAACCATGCTATTAGCACGGAATTACCACGGTACACTCTTTAGGACTTAAATATGTCCTGTTTTGGTCTAAAATCATCTCTGGAAGGCATGGAAAGCAACTGCAAATAGTCCAGTGAATCAGTCTGGAAGTTTTTCTGAACTCCCCACTCAGAGCAGGGCAGACTGCGGTGGGCACAGAGATGGAATAAAGTGGTCATGATAATGTTGTTCTATCTGGCTGTTGCTAGGCAACAGCTGCCATATAAAGGTAACATGTAAACAAACACTACAAGTTGCCAGCCCACACTTTTTCCATTAGTTTTATCCTTGTGCATTGCATTTAATGTCGTTTTTTGTCTCTTGGCAACAGCCAGAATGTTCCAGCCTAGACCAGGAAGGAACCAGGACTGTCCAGCATCTATGGAAACTAGGAGGTTGAGCTTGGCAGTTCAGTCACTTTAATCAGGCACTTCATCTCCATTAGACAAATATTACATGAGCAATTTACTAGTCGTCCTGCTGGTATCAAGGAGGACACATGGAACCATTTGGTTAATCACTACATTTTATTTCGTACATGACATTTAAACCTACCATCACTTCCTATTTTTTTGACACAAAGTTGTATACACCCATTCGTTTGCAAAATATTTTGGTCAATGTTCTTATGCTTCTATTAAGGGTGTTAGCTTGAGAAAAAAAAAATCAAAATGTGCTATAGACTAGTGTCTGTGAATATTAAGAAGAAAATACAATTTAAATATAAATCTTTTTTTGTGTGTATCTGTGCAAATAAATGGCACCAACAGCAAACCGTCAAAATAGGAGTTTGGTTTTACTTGAGGAAACTGTGAAAGAAATATGAGCTACTCTAACTACTCTAATGATACTACTACTACTACTAATAAAATTATTACTAAAATATTATTTAACTACTTTTTTACAATAATATTCCACTATTTATTTAGCAGAAAAACATAAATACACAGTTTTTCTAGAAAAAAAAATCAATAAATAAAAATCTATAAATTAAAGGTGCTTCTGATTATTAATATTTCATGAAACCATTAAAGTGTAATACAAAAAAAAACAGAATTTGGTTAAAAAAAAAATTAATAAACCTAAATATGAGGGGGAAAAATATCATAGTGTCTTAACAAAATTGTACTTCTTTTTAAACGCTTAGTTAATGTTAGTTAAATATCATACTTTTAATTATTCAAATTAATTAAGACATGTTTTTTGAATAAAAACTGAAAAAAAACAATCCAGTAAAAAAAAAAAAAAAAAAAAAAAAATGAATTTGAGGAAACAAAAAGGAACTACTACTTTTACTCAATCTATATTTCTTCCAACTTCAAATGTCAGACCACCTAAAAATCCAGAGACGTGCTATCACACACATACAGCATCGATCAGCTTAAACTAACCCTAATTGGACTGACAGAGGGGACGGTATCATCGATAACCTCGCAAGGCCTTCAGGGGCTGCGTCATATAGCGCCGGATACAAAAGACAGAGCCAGATTGGATCTGCTGAATGTCTGAACGCTGCTGGTTCAGTGAGCATGAACAAAAACCATTTAGTTCAGACAGCCGAGCATCAATTTTCAAAGTCACCGGTTATTGTAGTGAAAATCAGAAGCACTCTGGGAAATGACAGATGTTTACTTATACATGAGAGCTAAAGTTCTGTCTAGTCTCTTTCACTTGAGAGGACTAATAATACCGCAGAGCTGACCTGATTCAGATCAGTCCTGTGTGTGCAACAACATGTTTGTTTTGGTATCAAAGACTGTCAACTTTGAATTGTATTCACCAAAGAAAACTTGGTATGTAACCCATCGTGAATGCTGTACTGCCTCACTGCTCAAAGCTAGTCTTGTGTCTTCAGGTCAGAGGGAGCAGCATCACACGGCTCCTCATTATGAGTGTAAGAGGGTCTGGAGAGGAGGTAGTCAGCTACATTAAGCTGATTGGATCAGTTTTCTCTGATCATGACCCATCACAAGCTCTACTCATGTGAAGGAGAGACTGAGGTCTTATAATGCTCCAGTTAACCCAGCTTCTGCTGATTGTGGTGAGGCAGAAATCCTTCTACTGTCTGCCACATACATAGAGAGTAAGACAAAAAGAAATCCTCTGCTACAGGCCCATCATGAGACTCCCAGAAATCTTACTAAACCAGACAGACAATTTCAACAATGAAATAAAAGATTCATAAAGCTGAGCTTTTACTGACTCTGTTATGGCACCTCAAATGCTTTGCACAGATTGCAATGTTACAGACAGAAAGCTTTAAAGAACAATAAAAAAAAAGAATGTGTTAAACAGTGCTTTTGACAAATATTTTTACATGAACTAAAAGTTAAATTTTTTGTTTTGTTTTGTAAATTAATTAATACATTTAATCCCCAAGGACGCAATAAATTGATAATAAATGGGAGTTATAATGTAACAAAAGGTTTCTCCTTAATAAATCCATTATTTTAATTTTATATTCATCAAATGTTCATAAAAAATTATTTTACAAAAATATTAAGGCAGCACAACAGTTCTCTACATTGAAAATAATAAGAAATGCTTCTAAATCAGCATATTAGAATGGCTGAAGGATCAGAAGACACTGGAGACGGAATAAATCACATGTAATGAATTTCTTATAAATCACAAAATACATTACAATAGTAAGCATATTTTACATTTTAATAATTGTAATGCATTAATCTTTGATTTGTACAAAAAAACTAAACTAAAATGTCAATGTCAAGACTGCTATTGTATAACAAATTTCTATAATTAAAAAAATGAAATAAATAATATATATACACTGCTCAAAAATTAAAGGGAACACTTAAACAACACAATGTAACTCCAGGTCAGTCACACTTCTGTGGAATCAAACTGCCCACTTAGGAAGCAACACCGATTGACAATAAATTCCACATACTGTTGTGTGAATGGAATAGAAAACAGGTGGAAATTATAGGCAATTAGCAAGACACCCCCAATAAAGGAATGGACCACTTCTCAGTTCCTGTGCTTTGTTAGGCCTATGTTTTGGACACTTTTGAATGCTGGCGGTGCTTTCACTCTAGTGGTAGCATGAGACGGAGTCTACAACCCACACAAGTGGCTCAGATAGTGCAGCCCATTATGGATGGCACATCAATGTGAGCTGTGGTGAGAAGGTTTGCTGTGTCTGTCAGCGTAGTGTCCAGAGCATGGAGGCGCTATCAGGAGACAGGTGAGTACATCAGGAGACGTGGAGAAGGCCGTAGGAGGTCAACGACCCAGCAGCAAGACCGCTACCTCCGCCTTTGTGCAAGAAGGAACAGGAGGAGCTCTGCCAGAGCCCTGCAAAATGACCTCCAGCAGGCCACAAATGTGCATGTGTCTGCTCAAATGGTCAGAAACAGACTCCATGAGGGTGGCCTGACGTCCACAGGTGGGGGTTGTGCTAACAGCCCAACACTGTGCAGGAAGTTTGCCATTTGCCAGAGAACACCAAGATTGGCAAATTCGCCACTTGAGCCCTGTGCTCTTCACAGATGAAAGCAGGTTCACACTGATCACATGTGACAGACGTGACAGTCTGGAGACGCCGTGGAGTACATTCTACTGCCTGCAACATCCTTCAGCATGACCGGTTTGGCAGTGGGTCAGTAATGGTGTGAGGCGACATTTCTCCTCCATGTGCTCGCCAGAGGTAGACTAACTGCCATTAGTTACCGAGAACAGATCCGTTGCACCACAGACTGTCCAGGAGTTGGCGGATGCTTTAGTCCAGGTCAGGAGCATGCCCAGGCATTGTAGGGAGGTCTTGCCTGTGGAGGCCACACAAATTACTGAGCATCATTCTGACTTATTTTAAGGACATTACATCAAAGTTGGATGAGCCTGTAGTGTGTTTTTCTACTTCAATTTTAAGTTTGACTCCAAATCCAGACCTCCATGGGTTTATACATTTGATTTCCTTTTATATTTTTTGTGCTCTTTTGTTGTCAGCACATTCAACTATGTAAAGAACAATGTATTTAATAAGAATATTTCATTCATTCAGATCTAGGACTTTTTTGAGCAGTGTACATTAAAACTCAATTTTTGATTAGTAATATGAATTGATAAGAACAACTTTAAAGGTGATTTTCTCAGTATTTAGATTTTTTTTGCACCCTTAGTTTGCAGATTGTGAAATGGATATATCTTGGCTGAATATTGTCCTCGCAAACATATATAAATGGAAAGCTTATTTATTCAGCTTTAA
>JAUCMU010000021.1:11693974-11711926 GCA_032275025.1 Enteromius treurensis | reverse complement strand
AAATGACCTCCAGCAGGCCACAAATGTGCATGTGTCTGCTCAAATGGTCAGAAACAGACTCCATGAGGGTGGTATGAAGATGTTTGGCATTTTCCAGAGAACACCAAGATTGTCAAATTCGCCACTTGTGAAAGCAGGTTCACACTGAGCACATGTGACAGACGTGAGAGTCTGAAGACGCCGTGGAGAACGTTCTGCTGCCTGCAACATCATCCAGCATGACCGGTTTGGAAGTGCTCCATGTGCTCGCCAGAGGTAGCCTGACAGCCATTAGGTGCTGAGATGAGATCCTCGGACCCCTTGTGAGAACATATGCCGGTGCGGTTGGCCTTGGGTTCCTCCTTAAGCAAGACAATGCAAGACCTCATGTTCCTGGAGTGTGTCAGCAGGAGGGGGACATCATGTCTCGCTCCATTCACCAATGCAACGTTGCACCACAGACTGTCCAGGAGTTGGTGGATGCTTTAGCCCAGGTCTGGGAGATCCCTCAGGAAACCATCCGCCACCTCATCAGAAACATGCCCAGGAGTTGTAGGGAGGTCATACAGGCACGTGGAGTTCACACACATTACTGAGCCTCATTTTGACTTGTTTAAAGGACATTACATCAAAGTAGGATCAACCTGTAGTGTGTTTTTCCACTTTAATTTTGAGTGTGACTCCAAATCCAGACCTCCATGGGTTAATAAATTAGATTTCCATTGATAATTTTGCTGTCAGAACATTCAACTATGTAAAGAACAAAGTATTTAATAAGAATATTTCATTCATTCAGATCTAGGATGTGTTCTTTTAGTGTCTCATTTATTCTTTTGAGCGGTGTATTATTTATTTTATATATTATATAAGTCAATTATATAAATAAATTATACAAAGTATACAGTTAACAAAAGGTTAGAAAAGACATTTCAGATGTAACTAAATAAACAAATGCCTAATTTATTAATATATTGTAATAGAGAGGGATTCCTTTGCTAACGGCAGTCATGCTGTTCAAGGGCATTTAAAAATATATAGATGGAGACCGGAATAAAACTGGCAGATGAATGCCAAAGATATGCCACCAAACTTCATTTAGAGGTTTACATGATTGATTAAGTCATTTAAGAGACGGAGGGGACAGTGTTTGGCAGGAGGGGCATTAATGGTTGACATTCCAGTTACGTAATAGAATCAGCATAATTGAATTTGCTGGACTTGGCTCGTACCATCTGCTCCAAAGGATACCCCCCCACTTCAAGAGCCAGCTGTTATAGTCTATACCCCAGGGTGGGACATCCCATCAATCCTGTACACTAAAACTGTACAGCTGGGGTCACGAAAGCCCCTCCCATGATCCAATTTCTATTCTCAATTCCTATTCACTCCAGCTGCCCTACCCAGGGCCAAGAGAAGGGGGATAGAAGGGCATAACGTTGATGTGGTGATATTAATTAGCATTATGAGGCATCCATCAGTTCAAAGAGCAAACACACTAAAACTAGTAACTCTTGATGTGCATTCAAATTAATTTTGGGGCAGAAAAGTGGTAATTTCAGAGAAATGATTTGAAGATATACCTGTATGTCCTCCAGCAGCTCCTGTTTTCGTCTCCTAATGTTCTCCAGTTCCTGCTTCTCCTCTGGCGTCAGGTCTTCCGGCACTTTGTTTGGAAACAAACAAAAGCAAACAATGAGTGTCCAGATGTAAAAAAAAATATATATAAATAAATATGCAAACGGTCAAGCTGAGGTCTCTTGACCCAAACATATTTGTATATTTCTAAGAGGTTGAATGGAGAATCTAAATATTTTCAGAAGAAATAGTACTGATGTAAAATGAAGGGATATGCAACACAACAGAGAACCTGCTTGAGGCTAAGCACTGCCTTTGAGACACAAACCAACTCAGCAATCAATAGCTTGAAAAACCCAGCAGTGTTGTTTATATGGGCCAGAACATCAGGAAGTTCTCAGAGCAAAGCAGATAGTTGTTCATTTCATTAAATGCATTTCCTTTAAGCTAAAAGCCATTTCGAAGAATTTGTAGAATCCAGTCAGGACAACATCACGCAAACTAGCTTAAAGCTTTTCAGCTGTTTTTTTTCACAAATGCATTAGAAGAAAAACAAAACCGTAATCTGAAAATCTAAAAGTATTATCTCACAACAAGCAATATTCCCAAATCTTTTTATTTACATTTTTTACATTAATATATTATTTAATACATCATATATAATATAAAATACACACTGCAGGTCAAGTTTAGAATAATTAATATTTTTTATATTTTTGCTCTCAAAGGTTGTATTTAATTAAAATAAAATAAAACCAGTAATATAACTGTGAATGCAATTTATTCCTGTGCATGAAGATAAGAATGATTTGAAGGATCATGTGACACGGAGACAGAAATAATGATGCTGAAAATGCAACTTTGACATCACAGGAATAAATTATATTTTAAATTATATTTAAATAAAAAGAGTTCTTTAAAATTGTAATAATTTTAATAATATAACTGTATTTTTAATCAAGTAAAAAATAAAAACAATGCTAAATCAAATGAACAGAAATATGGCAGAACAAGATGGCAATATATTTGTTTTCAATAAACATTTTTAAAAATGCAACTATCGTAACACGCCCCTGATATCAATATAATATATTACAAGGTCCCTGCTGATCCTCATCCTTGGCAAACCAGCCAGAGTCTATGAGAGAAAAGCATTCCGCTCAGCAGTTCTGATGTGCTCTGGAGAGAACTGATGTTGGAATTTCCAGAACACAAATAATTTATATGAACCTTGCATCCATAAACACAGAGATTTCTCTGAAGTAATTCAGTTTAAGTGCTTTGTTCAAGAGCACTAAGGTCAGTTCAATACCAGGCTGAGGGCCAACATCCCAACAATCTGCTTGGTCTGGCTGATGCTACTCAGAGAAAAACTCTGGTATTTAATTTTTGTGCATTACATTAAGATATTAAACAGAGATCGTTCCACACCTGTAAGACCTGTCCAAAATGGCAGTATAGAGTGATGCAGAGACAAAGTGTTGATTTTTTTTTCTTTGCACGCAAAACGTGTTCTCACAGCTTCATAAAAATGACCACTTATGTCATATGGATTATTTTAATGATCTCCTTATCGTATTAGGATCCTTGATGTCTATGGAGATCTCATTGTAAAACTATTTTTCTGACGGGTTTGAAACAACATAAGGGTGAGAAATGTCACGACAGTTTTTTCATGTTTGGGTGAACTACCCCTTTAATACAGAATATATGAACTTAGGTTGTTTAAATGGGGTATTTCTCGAGTGAAGACTAGCTTTTATACTTGGGGGGAAAAAAACATCTGAAGAAAATTTTGTATTTAAAAAAAAGGAATGCTTGTAACTTTACTGCGAAAAAAAGGATGTAAAAATAATATTTAAAAAATCTCAACATCAAAGATTTCTGTTATCAGTTATGTTATGAAAAATTATTGGCAGTGGAGATTATTGGCTTTATGTCATTTGGAGACAGAGGTCATTTGTCTTGATCCAGCCATGTCTTTAATGGATTGAGGGTCTTAAAAACAACACAGGGCATTTGAGGACATCAGACAAAAAAACAAACAGGGCACATTCCTTTGGTACTGAAAAACTCTTTTTAAAAAAATATATGACAATATAAAGGCATTTAAACTCAATCCTGACCTAACCAAGCCACATGATCAGCTGACCTCCCAGTAAAAACAAAGACACTCTGTCATATGATATGACGACCCTCACCTTTCATGTGACCTCATTAAATCCCTTCCTGGTGGCCCGTATGGCAGCCTGACCCTGCTGGGGACATACTGAACCCCTACTAGAGGCCCGTGGACTAATTGATTCCTTCTTCCATTTACACCTTCACAAACCATCAGGCTCCAACATTAGCTGATGAGAATGTCACTCTTGTGATAAAGACAAAACCTACAGCCTGCCCACATGATCGTCCTCTCCGATCACATGAATAACCATGTTTCTGAGAGACTGCTTGTTGCTGTGGCAACGCACTGCATGCGTTTTCCTGCTGAACCCCAGCTGGGATGTTTGACAGGCACTCTGTGAGTAGAAATCCCATCCAAAAAGCAGCCCACCACCCCCCCTCATTTTGCAGAAATTGGTATTGCAACCTGCAGCGGAAATCCATTAGTCTCGCCTCAGGTGAGGCTGGTGTTTACAAGCAGGACACATGTTCCTGAAGCCAATATTAAATAGGAAGAAAAGGTCAATCAGGTAGGAGTGAGTTCAGGTGGGTTGCACTGGACATCCATCACAGAGGACCAGGAACTGGGATAAGATGCCATAAATCAAAAACACTGTGGAGTTTCAACAAAGCTAGCTGTAGTATAAGCTAAATTTGCGATACAAGCACTTTTCCACAAATGTACAGGCATCACTTGTTTGGATATAGATTTACATCTATGGAAAAAGCAGCTTAGAGCCCAACTGGAGGATATCTTACAGTCTTAAAAAGACAGCTTACTCAAAAATCTTCTGTTGAACGCCACAAAAGTGAGGAAATGTTAATACTTGTATGAAAAACAGCATTTCTTGGAAATAGAAATCTTTGGTAACATCATTAATGCAGCCTTACTGAATAAAAGTATTACATTCTTATACATTTACATTACATATGTGTTATATACACCACAACCATATTACATTAGGTTTACAGACCCAAAGGCAGCACCCATCTGAACAGGAAAAGGTTAACTGATTTTGCCGCTGGAATTCAACATGTTGAATCATATGAGTCGAGAAAAGAATTTAATGAAGGATTCTTGGTATTCAAGGCATCCAAACCAGAGCAAACTGAACAGTCAACACTCAACCAATTATTATTATAGAATTACTAAATCACAGATGCTCAAATTGTGTCACTCTTAAAAACGCGGGGTGAATAAAATGACCTGGTTAATGGCACTTCATGTTCGTTTGGCATTTAAATGCACTTTAACCAACTCGGATAACTCTACCGATTATGTATATTAAACATGTTTACACCCTTTATGCAATGTGGCATGCTGTGACAAAACTGGAAAGCACCCATTATAATCAACAAATCTGTTTACATTGCATTATAATCAACACAGTCGCTTTATTAATGGGAGCTTTCAAGTCGGTCGCCATGGTAGCCTATAAAGTCAAATAAAGTGTGGCCAGCAATAAACGCTGATAAACTCACAGCAGGTCAAAGTTTGGGTATCTTCATACATACACACGACGCTACAAATGCTACCCATTGGAGGCCAATTATGCATCTGCACACATCCAATCAGTTATGAGCCTAACGCTTCTTCATGTGCTTGCCACTGAACACACAAAACGTTTATGCTAAAACTGCATTAGCATTTCATTAGCACATTCCTAATGAATCGTTAGAAGCCAAAGTCGTGGTTTAATATTCATGTGCGCTGAGAGAACAAGCTAAGATGAGCCAATTAAAGGTTCACGGTCATTCTTTTGAAGACAAAGACTTGTCAATTTTGTAAAAAAATAAATAAATAAATAATACATTTAAATAGCACCGATTCCTTTAAAAAGCAAATATCAAATTATTTCTTCTTTTTTTTTAATAACTCATAGGCTTTAGTTAGACTCACAGATGATAATTTGCTACTTACTTGTCTGTTTCTGTTTGTATTTGGAGTTGGGAAATTGTCATGCTAGGGACTATCTGATTGGATAAAAATGTATAGTGTAGGATGAGTCATTAATACATTTAATCTACTTACCAAGAACAGAAAGACATCATTATAAATGCAGTTTTATGCTGACGGCAAGACATAAACTGAATTCTGATTTCGTTGGGTCTTTACTCTTTAGCCTCAATCTCAAGATGAATAACAAACTATCAAATAGAGCAAACTCATTTGATGAATGTAAATTAAGTGAGAATAAAAGCAAGCCAATGAAGCATCACACCAGTTGCTTCTAGCCTGGCTAGAGTTATCCAAATTCATAAGCTGAAGCTGGACGTCCCTGGTTCCACGTTGGGCCATGGCAACAAGGTTTCTATCCGAGCTGGAATGCCCTTAACCACGTGAAAAGTACCATTCATTTCCAAGTCAAATGTTGATCCAACCTTGCAGGCAGGTGTCACTGCCTTAGAGACACACGTACGCCTTTGACACTGATATGAGCATATCAATCTTCAGGGAGAAGCCGCTCTAAAAATGTATGTCAAAGACACTGCAAGCTACGTGGCTGCAAATAATTATGAGAGGTGGGGTGTCTCTTTTGGGCTTTTATGTTTTGTGTGTGGCCACAGACCTCTGTGCAGCACTACAGAGCTTAATAAAAGGGTGCTTTGATATGGTTTCTGCTGCATTTATGGCATTTAAGTCTTGGTTTGTTGTGTCTTATAGTGTTGTATAGCAACATATGACTTATGGATAGAGAGAAGGTTGTTGACACAAGAAATGTGTCTTATTTAGAAGACATTTGTAAAAAATAAATCAATAAATTACTGCTATACAGTTTAATTATATAGTTATTGTAACTGTTTCTCTCACATTAAAAGGTGCACTAATCAACATTTACAATAGAAGTCAAGGTAATTAGGCCGATTTTTATTGGAAGCACTGTATCATCACAGCCAGATACATTTCTAAAATGAGATATCAAACCAGGGCAAGCACTCCTGGGTAATGTGATCCAGCTCTGGCTCTATGTCATCAGCAGTGGCACCTCTTGGCACATTCCCAGCAGTGCATCACCCTACAGATTTCTCACAGTGTAGCCATGTGACTGTCAGTGCAGGCTGTAATCACGCAAACTGTTGGTCCTGTGCACGTCGCCACCGAATGACTAAAATGAAAAAAGTAAATGCTACTTTTTATAAAAAGACAGAAAGAAAAGTAAATGTAAGTTACACTTTCTACATTCAAACAAACCAGTAATCTCATTTTATTCTAAGAATTCTGCCATACTGAGCCACGGCGTGAGCCAATACACCATGCCTTTGCTGACCAGGTCAATTCAACACACTCACTAAATACCAGACGTGTCACCCCTGCAAACACACACTGCAGGGGCAGAGGAATGTGCCATCATCAATCAAGTCACTGGCTACGTGCTGTCATTAAGACATTGTAAAGGACCAAAGAAAACACGTGGAACGCAGAGGGAAAACACTAGCAAGACATCTCTTATTATGTCTGATCCTAAATCAGCTTTGATTTCAAACTTAGCGAGCAGAAAGAATGTCAAGAAATCACAATTCCAAAGCAGATGTTGGTAGCAAGCTTTGGCTGATTTCCAGAATACCAGGGTCAAATAAGGCAACATCACATTTTAGCTTAATGCAACATCACAAGAGCTAGAACTTCGGATATGCCTAGCAAGCAGCAAACTGGGGCCAATTCGAAATGCAGAATTGGCCGAAAAACGGATGACGGCATCCAACTACAGCCAACAGAATCTCAAAAACCACCTGACATTGTCGTCGATTTGGTGTGTCCCAGGCTAAATTCAAAGGCTACAAGCTAGTTTTGATGTCGTTTCATTCCAATATGTATCTGCTAGCAATTTATGGACACACTATATTGTCTGCTGTGTAGTGAGAGTGCTAAATTATTAGCATAATCCTTCTGCTGTGGTCATTTTGTTTCTTCCAGGTCATCTACAGTCAATGCACAGCACAAGTTAAGGTGATAGTTCACCCAAAAATGAAAAATCTATTCTGCAAGCGTCGCGCCACTGATGTCACATGGACTGTTTTTACCAATGTTTCAGTTCCGTTTACGGACCTGGGATCACTTCAGTTGTATTGCTGTCTGTGGAGAGTCAGATGACTCTCTGATCGCATCAAAAACATCTTCATTTGTGTCCCGAAGATGAACGAAGGTCTTATGGGTTTGAAATGATATGAGGGTGAGTGATTAATTACTTTTTGGGTGAACTAACCCTTTAAAGGATGCTTCTGAAAGCAACTCTATCGCCCTCCTTGAGTATGGAGGTTTGTTATCAACATTTACATTCAATGGGACCGTGTTTACAACATTACACATTGGCCAAACATCTCAATTGCATTTATTTATTGACATAAAGTAGCCTGTGAATGGCCTTAGAAATCAGCTTACTAGGTTTTTCCACAGAGCCAATACACTATACCACAAAACCGCAACTAGCTCTTGCTTCAAACATCGGTTGATACAAGAACACCAACCACTTGCTGTCTAAGCATTGTCTCTGCAAACACGCTGATAAGAAAGGCAGCTGTAGAACACAAGCCACAGATCAGTGTAACAGGGTAATCAACTCATCCCAGAAGCTCATACAAAGCCTTCAACTAAACAGTC
The DNA here is from genome assembly GCA_032275025.1 of Enteromius treurensis. Lineage (NCBI taxonomy): Eukaryota > Metazoa > Chordata > Actinopteri > Cypriniformes > Cyprinidae > Enteromius > Enteromius treurensis. The sequence continues at coordinate 11,703,609 of JAUCMU010000021.1, read as the reverse complement.
TACAAGTCCTGTGGCTGCCACGAGTTCCCTGATGTCATACCGACTCTCATTCTATAATCACTATTCAACCAGTGAGGGGAAAAGCCGTCCACAGGCCTGCAACAGAAACTGCCATTGGGTTTGTCAAAGTGTGCATTTGATTTATAGGACGTGGCAAAAACACTGAAATAATTTAAGAAATAAGAGAAATTCTGAACGAAATGATTATAAACACACAAAAATAAAAAAATGTACCTGCGAGAAATAATCCTGTAGTGCTGAATGACAGTTCTAAGTCTTCACGATTCCCGGTTCTTTTTTTTTAAAATCCATTTAGCTGAATAAATGCACCTTCATGTGTTTTTGTCACCCAGAGATACCAGCAGGAGACTAACTCACAGGATCTTCCAGCAATCTCCAGCGCTCCATGTATGAGTGGAAGTGATGCTACAGGAAGATGAGGCGGCCAGTTTGAGATCTCGACTGCTCTGCTCTCGGCAAAAACTCTGCTGTATCTAAAAATGACCCCCTCCTCTTCTCCTCATGTTCTTTCTCTTTATCGCTCTCTGTAACCCTCTACTCTTGTCTCCTCCCCCGGCACACATACTCATTTCAGCACACTCAAGAGCTCCACTCTGTGGCCGTACAGAATTTTGCCCCCATTTGTTATTTCAATGTACTTTACCACTGAAAAATGTGGGTTAATTTTTTTTTTTAAAGAAATTAACACTTCTATGCAGCAAGGATTCCTTAGATTTATATAAAAATACATTTAGTGTAAGCAAAGGTTTCTATAGGCTATTTAATTCCTACTAATTTATATTAGACAATTTTTCATTACACAAATACTCATTTAATATTTCACAATATTACTGTTCACCTGCATTTTGATTAAATTTAAGCAGACTTGTGTGCATTAAATATTACAATTTAAAAACAAAAAAATAGATTAAGCAAAGTAAAAAAAAATATTGAAAAATATATATATGCATGTAAAAATAATGCATGTGAATATGAGTTTTTTATTGGTTTAGTGTTTGAAAATTTAGGAAATGAAAAATTGTGATAAACTATTTTTAATCAATATTCAACCAACATAAATGAAATCTATTATTTATTTTTGATTTCACTATCAACACTAAGTTTTCAAACTGACAGGTCAATAAAAAGTTTAACTGCACAAACAAACATCATAGGAAGGATTAGCTTAAAGAATAAAATTAAGTAATTCTCTTAAAAATATACTGAAAGAGACGTTTAGAAAAAAAGAGAAAGAAAGAGAAAAGAAGACTGTGTACGCTAAAGCAGCTTCATTGTTCTGCTCTGCTTCTGTCTCATTCTTATTCCATCCACAATATAAAAAAAGCCAGAGAGCAAACATGCCTCTCCCTCATGAATGCGTTTTCAGTCAGGCATGTTGTGGTTTCTGTCCTACTGTTCAGTGTTCCTTACACAGTCTTGGCTCACAACATAAATGCAAACCGAGCACAATCACGTTCCCATCTGGCCAGTTTTGTACCACCAGGCAGCAACCGTAGCTCAAAAGCCCATAAAGACAAGCTTTGATTCCCTTACCAATTCTAGGAAATGAATTCTGAATTCAGATTCAGTCAGAATCGCCAAATGACAAAGAAAATATAATTCAAATCACACAGCAGAAACCTCTAAGGACATGGTTTGCAGTGAGAAATAGAAAAGCCACTCCTTAAGGAGAACTGACCCAAGAGACAAGCCTTATTTAATCTAGAGGACTTGATTTGGGGTTACACCAAGTAAAGCCACTGCTGACCTGGATATCCAGGGTAGGGAGGGTCCGGATGGAAAGAGGACTGCCAATGTCAATACAGTCACAACTAAGCCTCCTTTAAATCCGGCCTTAACCAGAAATATTGCTGGGAAGGAATAAAACAATTAAATCAAGATACCAAAGCGGAAAAAAACATTTTTTAACAAACTGATGAGCAACATATCAGGCCGGTTATCATTTATCAGTCATCTGTTTATCATGTCTGTCAGTTGTGTGACCGGGTTATTTCTGAACAGAGCATCCTGTTTGTCTCGTATGAGACTGAGGGGCTCTGTGTCGGCATGCATAACTCACATCTGAATGGACCAAAAGGAAGACAAGCATAGAGTAATGTAAAGTCTTTCCAATCAAACATTAAAAATCAAATCTACTACTTTTTCTATGAGTGCATTATTGTCTTATGCATTTTGAGCAGTTTTTCAGTGTCATCCTAACCCTTTCATGGAGGGCTGGAAAATTATTCCAGCCGTTTCAGAAAAAGTATGGTCAAAACAACCATTGAATGGGCTAAAATAATTATAACAGGCTTAGATAGATAGATAGATAGATAGATAGATATGCATACATTCACTACATAATAAATTATGTATTGCATTTAATGAAAACGAATTCACTAGCATCCGACCAGCATCAACAGCTCAAGTGAGAGTGACTCCATCCACTGGGTCATTAAAGTTAACAGTCATGTAGCATTTTTGAGATTGTTTTAACATGCTCTGCATTGTACTAATACTATATAAATGTGATCTATAGTGTTTTAATAGTTTGTTAAGCTAGCACCACCTTACATTGTGCGTTGCAGTAAATATATTGTCGAGTTTACTTGAATCGGTTCTTTTGAACAGTTCATTTCAAAGAGCCGTTAAAACTGACTCAGAAATTCTTTCAAGTTAAAACAATATAATTCCTGTAATTTTTATTTGTAAGTAAGTTATTTATGTAATACAATACCTTTCCACCAAACGAGTCAAATCCTATCAGCACAAGCATCGGTTCTCGGTTCATTAAACGAACATGTTCGAAGGACAACTCAGTTACGATTCACTGAGATGTTGATTTCAAAAACAAAAGCGTGAAATTATCTTTCAGGGTTGTGTTTAACAAAAGCAACTGTCCCAGTGAACACTACTGGTAACGACGGATAACGTTAGTCGCTGTTGGGAAACGCAGCCAGGTTGTTCTTGTGCAACGGTTGAATCGATTCACCAATATGATTCGAGATGATTCATTCACAAATATCGTTACACAGAAAAAAAAATACCTGTTGCATATCGATCGACTCAATTTCTATTAACATACAACAGCACAAATGACAGGAGACAAAAACACAAGGCACACTAATGTTATGTAAACACCACTGATCACTGCAAATATATGAAAACTAATGAGATCCACTCACCGATTCCATCTTCTGATTTCAGCACCATGATCACAGCGAGCTCACGCGCAGCACTTGAGCTATTACCTGCTGCTTTAACAGACCTCACGCTTTAACCTGATAATTTACTAATCTGAACTGCACCGAAAGCAAATCACTTGGGGTGAAAACGGTGTTTGAAAGTATTCACAGTAACAGCAGAGACCGGATGTCAGTGAAACCCTCGTGCGCTCTGCAGACGGGGCGTGTCCTAGCAATGACGAACAACCAATCAGCGCCAAGCTTTGATTTAGGGTGTTTTGGAGTGTGCGTGCAGACACACACACACATCCCCTAAACATTTCATGAAAAGCTGAACTTTTAGGGAGTATGGTAGTGTCAATATAACAACCCACAGTTGTGGCCTTTTCTGACACTTGTGGGAGGAAAGTTTTATACATTGGAAAGTTTTATTCATACACAGTCCTTAAATCCTAACCCTTAAATCTGTCCTTTGTGAGTAACAGTAAAACATAGCAAATCATAATGGTATGACTTTTTATTGCTTGGTTTCAGCTCTGTATCCATTTGTGCCTTTAACAACCAACTAGTAAAACCATCCACATTCAATACATGCACTTTCTTTGATGGTTCTTTGTTTAAAAAATATATATATTAAAACCTAAACACACCAGCATCTAATTTAGTAAGGACAGATTAATATATTTAAAGTGACAGTAACGTTTTTATGCGAGCTACAAAAAAATATCTATTTCAAGTAAATGCTGTTGTTTTGAGATTTCTATTTACAGAAGCATCCACAAAAATATTAAAACTGTTTTCAGCATGTTTCTTAAGCAGCAATTCAACAAATTAAAATAACTTTTGAGGGATCATGTGACACGGTTTTCGGTTTTGAATCAAAAGAATAAATTACATTTTGTAATCTATTAAAATAGAAAACAGTTGTTTTCAATTGTAATATTTCACAATATGACCGAGTTACTCTGTTGTTTATCAAATAAATGCAGCCTTGAGAGACATCTTTTAAAAACAAAAACTTTTTCCGAGAATATAATCTCCATCCAAACTGCATGAAAACTAAACTGCATTTAAGTCTTTAAACTGACTTCAATTCTTGCAAGTTAACATGATCTGAAAGACAGAAAGAGAGCAGACGGAAGAGACTTTAATTGTTTTAGGGATGTTCAAGCCTTCCAGCTATCCTTTTACACACAGAGGCTTGTTTTCTCTTCTTGCCCCCAGGAACATATTGGTCACATCTTAACCGTGACCAATAGCTGATTATCCTCAATACAGGATGACCGAGCACTACGTGAACAAGCTCTTTGTTTGGGTGTTTACCGACCCTTTAAGACTGCCGAAGAACAAATGTGGAACTAATCTGAGACTATAAAGAGCCAACAAAAATACATCAAAGTTTTTAATAAGAGTGAATTTAGGCTGCTGAACATCAGACACAGTGCACTGCAGCACCAGGAGTTGTGAAACAGATTCATTTTCATGGTGCTACTAGAAAAAGCATGCATCTTTTTATTCATAATTCTGATGCAACTATGGCTTGTGTCTACAGTATTAGATGCACATGAAGTTTTGTCCGTAAGTGTTACCTTAGAGAAGAAGGTGTGGAAGTCAAACACCAGCTGCTTTCTATTAAGGGGTTTACCAGTAAAATGAATGCCGAGTTATTAACATGTAGGATGAGAAATGAAACAAAACAGATTAAAAACCATAAATCAAACAAGGAATCTTCCCCAAAGATAATTTGCCAAAACACATACAGTTACACTCTATGTCAGCAGCGTATGATAGACATTTCATCATTATTTCCATGTTTTAAAGGGAATGACTTGCTAATTTAGTACTAAAGAAAATAAAGTTTGTACGTCAAAGCAAAATTACTAGTGCTATAAGGCGGGGTCTTCTTGTCTTTCACCTCACGGACTAAAGCAGGTACTGCCCACCGTGATAAAACTGTTTCAGCTATTTAAGAGTGTTCGAAATATGTACCGGACACATTCTGTGACAAATCAAGATGTATTCACAAGCTCGCACTTGAGGAAAAATCTTGCTGTTCTGAACAGTTGCAGACTGCCATAATGACACTCTTGTAGTTGTGTGTGTTTCACCCTGGCACATAATTATTCCGCACGATGTTACTTACATGCCAGCCTAATGATGATTAAAGTGTGGGTCACTTTGGTCTGATTTTAAATAAAAAAGATTTGACTTGTTTGCATGGTACTATAAAGTTTCAGGATTTAAAAAATATCTAATTCAATAAGTAAAAAAAAAAAAATTAATTATCTAAATGTAAACTAGTTTAAATAATTTGTGGTGAGTAAATTAAAAATCTATTAGCCTAAGTAAGGAATAATAGATGATGGGCCACCTCGGGTGTGCATTATTTTTCTAATAATTCAACGGCACGGAGTCAATTATTTCCACTTATACTATGGTTGCCACACCTCAAGACATCGATCAGATGATATATTTTCTTTTCTGTTCTGAATGTATTTGAAAGTAGGGATGCACCGATCCAGATCGGACGATATGTTTGCACGTTTTGTCAGTAAAGCCGGTCCTGTAATCAGCGGTAAATGCCATCAGGTGCGTGATTTCACATTGAGCCGTATATATATACTACACACAGCCGTTGTTCATTGACGAACAAATCCACGCTGAAAATGAACATGGTTTTGCACGGCTAAGTTGCCTAAGTTTATGTTGCCTAAGTTTATGTATTCAGTCATTATTCAATGGAATACTAAAAACCCATATGAAAAAACTTCTCACTGTTCTCAGGTCAAATATTTATATACTTTAAAATTCGATTAATTTATATTCATTAATTACAAAGCCTCTAATTAATTAGATTAATTTTTTTTAATCGGGTCCTACTTAAAACACAATTGTGAGTAGGATTATTTCTTCTGCATCTCATCCAAACCCTCCGTTGTTAATTCCAAAACGTCATTTTAAACCTTGTAACTATGGCTTGAGCTGTTAATAGCAGAGAGAGAGAGAGAGAGAGAGAGAGATGTGAATTATGAGTCTGTGCATCTCTCAAAAGTGTTCGGTTAAAAAAAGTGCACTGTTACCTCGCTTGTAAGAAGTCAAGTTGTTTTTAAGTTCATGTTAAGGAAAAAGTAGACAGACTAAGTTGGCGACATTAGCAACATTACATTAATGTGTGTGCTGAGGGAAAGAGAGCGGGAGAGAGTACTGTATGTGTTTGCGGTACATAATAAAATGTATTTTTGTGGCAATACATGGAAATGAGCTGTCGTTTTTATCATATTGATTATCATATTGATTTGTTTGGCCAGTGTCGTTGTGAGTTTTGGTTATTTTGCTGTTCTAAGCAAATTTATTTTTGGCTTTAAAAACTTTGAAGTAATAGAAACCATTTGATGAAGTGATAAGAAACTGTAATGCGGTCAAATAGCTGCCTGGAACTACATTCGCCATAAAGTTCCCTTGAAATATATTAATTGCACGCCATAAAACGTCCGTCAGGCAATCAGATTCAAGCATTCAACGGCCCCGTAGTATGAAATATAAATTAAAATAACCGCTGTTCTCTTGAATTTTCTATTTATTTAAGAGTCCTGGAAAAAAATTACTGGTTTCCATAAAAATATTAAGCAGCAGCACAGTTTACATCACTGATGATAATGAAATAAATGTTTCTTGAGCAGCAAATCAGCATATTAGAAGGATTTCCGAAGGATCATGTGACAAAGGAGTAATGTCGTGCGGGACATTCAGCTTTTTTTGTTTTAAAATGCAATAAAAAGTAACAATACTCCATAAAATGCAGCCATAGTGAAAATTACAGACTTGTTTAGTAATAAAATGTAAAATAAATGTGAGAATTACAGGACTGAAAAATATCCAATAATACTGAGATGCTTGGATACTTCTTGTTAACTTTCAGTTGTCATGGCAATGGGTGCTTACTAAGTTTCTAATTCTATGCAAAATAATTTAGATGTGTGGGTAGACTCCTAACAATACCATGATCGTGTACACACACACACACACACACACAGAAAGACCATAAATCCTTTGAATAAAACAAAATTACAATAAAAGCAAAATACCCGCACAAGCACATTGAATAGAAGTCAAACAAAGTGTTTACTGTTTAAATGTAACTCTGTTTCCATGACACTCACTGGGAAGTGGGTAGAAGATGATTTCAAGATTTGAAGCCTTTCCTAATAATATGTTTCACAACAAAACACTTCAATGGAGCTAAACCTGGGGAACTGTTTTTAATTAATAATTTAAGCGCATTAGTATAATATTGTACCATAATTTATCCCAGTCTCAATATTTATTGATCGTGACATTGAAATGGCCTTAATGTATTCTAGCCCTAACAGCTTCACAAGATTTGGCCCTTAGCATCCTCTCACCTACCTTTCCACAGCAATAAAGTGTCTCGGAATGTTAATGCACTGTTTGCCTGAAACGACTCCTGTACTGTCACCTTTATATCCACTGCTGGAGAGACCTCGAGAGGAAGTTGTCTAAAACAAATCACGTCCTCTACTCCTATTGAGCCGATACAACACACACATGCACTGTATCACAAAACCGACAAACACAGTCACATGAGTCACATGATCATAGGGCACCAAAGCCCATTACACTCTCTTTGACCCCAAATGAAGGGAAAACCAACCGGAAAACCAACCAAACGATTATGGTTTTATGGTGATACAAGATGCAAGACACTCAAATACCTCAAAATGATTATATCGTGTATTATCTACCATGCAAGGCTTTTCGAAACACAAACAAGATTTTAAATCTACAATAGAGAGAATATTCCTCTGAAATCTTGCCCTAACCTGACTAAAAGGGCTGTGTGAACAAACAGTTTCATATTGTGCCATTTACTCTGATTTGTTAGAGATCCCAGCATGCAATGCAGCATGAATAAATTATGTGTTTACTGTTACACGACTATTGCTTTGCTGTTTGTTGACTTCATGCTTATGTTGTCGTTTTCATCTTTTTACTGCATGATGTTTGTTGATTTTCACTGTGCATCAATATAAGACTATCGCACATTTGATCTCTGCTTTGCAATATGGGTTCTTCTTCAGAAGCAAAGCTTGCAGAATTTGCACTGAATTATCTATCTGTGAATATAAAATTTACAATATTTTTAACAACAAACTTAAGCTGGCCAGAATTTATTGGAAATGCATTTTTACATTTACACAATGAATTCCATGTTGGCTAAAAAAAAAAAAAATTTTTTTTTTTTTACATAGTGTACATCTCAATGTTAAGCAGTAGCATATCCATTCCACCAGACGGCGCTGTAATTAAACTTAACATCATTTAATTAGCAAAAGAGTAGTTTGTCTGTATACAAGTCCTAAATCGCATCTGTTGACTACAATTTTAAAATCTGTTGCTGGATTAGAAAATAATAAACATAATATTGAATTCAGGATTTTTGTAATGGCTAATGGCTTTATAATAATTTCTATCAAGGCAGCATTATCTTTTATTAAAGCTATTTTTGGTAGAAAAGAATGGGAGCAAGAAAGTCGGAAGAGAGAACGAGAGAGCTGTTCATTCTCAACCTGATCCAGAATAGAAACAGCAATGTTCTTCCCTCCCTCTCGCCACTGCATGCGCAGGAAAACAGGGCAAGAAAACATCACCAAACAAAAATAACACAATAACTGACCCTGAGGTAATATTGGTTCTCGTGCTATGTAATTTCTCCATTCTCCATTTCCAGCAAATTCGGTACATTCTCTTTTTCGGTGTAATTTTCTGTCACCTCGTGTATTTTCCTGGTCTGTGCTCCGTTCATGCCTCACAGAAACGGTACATGGCTGCTATTAAAAGTCACTGCAGAAGGAGACGGGTAAAACGCATGGAAACATGTCCAGGTTAAATTTCTCCCAAGTCAGAGAGAATAAATGAGACACAGTAATTGTGAATAATAAACTAGGGTCTAAAATAATTTTTTCTTGATCAGTACCAAACACCAATTATAAAACAAGTCTTTCCTTGTCTGCCACTGGTCAATAAAACAACTAGTCCCGCCCCAAATTCACACCATTTGGTTGAGCTGATTGCCAGGTGTGGAAGTCAAACCAACAGACCGATATTTTGATTGTGCCACCACAGTCTACATGTTTTCATACTTTTTGAGGAAATCACAGCTTCTTTAAAGTTGTTTCTGCATTGTGGGATAGGAGAAAGTATTGTCAAGAAAACCTACGCTTTTAAAATTCAGGTGTTAAATGCTTGCAAAAATGACTACAGAGAAATTCTGAAGAGACACGAGAGAGCTCAGTACAAGGTGCGCTGAAAAATGAAGAGTGAAGACACTTTGATGAATATAGGTAGGGGATAATGTACAGGCAGCCGGTAGTTATCGCAGAAATAAGCCCCGAAAGTGTGATCAGGACCCGACGCGAAGCGGAGGATCTT
>JAUCMU010000021.1:11662245-11684671 GCA_032275025.1 Enteromius treurensis | reverse complement strand
ATCATGACAGATTTCACAGCAGATTCAGAGCGGTCACGCTGGAAGGCGTTCCCAAATGCGTCTCGACGCAGTGTCTCGTTCCTTCAAGGAACATGGGTTATATGCATAACCCTGAGACGTTTGTCAAACCCGAGAAAGCAGGGTAACTCAAGCCTGTTTCTGAAAGAGAGGTAACTATTACTTAGAGTCAGTCACCGTGGTAACTTACTCTTTGAACCTAACCTGGTCGGGAGCAGGTTTTATTCTCTTAACTCTGAGTTTCTGTCGGTCTCCTCCCCTTTTTTAAAGGCGAAGCGGTATTTCGCGCCGTAACTTGAAGAAAGTTACGAGAATGGCTTGTCCTTTAGGAGGATCCCATAGATGAAGAGGCTGTATTATTTTGAAGAGAATTGCATTTACGTTGGGCAAGGATTTTGAGACCCAGAGTGGATCTTTTTGTCTTTTCCCTTGTAACGGTGGTATTTTGTGGTTGAGCTATCCGGGATAGTTGTCAAAAATTTGTGACAAGTAGATACTTGTCTAGCGCCCGGACATTAATAACCAATTGTATTTTTTTTTCTTTTTTGGGCTCAAGTTTCATCTTTAAGTCAAGTAAAGTTTGGGCACTGGTTTATACATTGAATCGTGGTCTAGCAGTTGATTAGAGCGTTAGCACCCGGGTGACCCAGGTTTGCTTCCTGTGTCCATCTGAATGTTTTTTGTTTTTTTCCCTTAAATAACAAGTAAAATAATTATTTTGGGCAACCACAGTTACACCCCATAACGTTACATTTTTGTTTGAGAAGAAAACAGATGTACATGCGAAGAAACAGGGCCCGCAAGTTCATTTCAAACCCTTGCACAATTCAAGAACTCGTGCAAGATCCATCCTCTGCTCAAACCTGCTCGCGCGAACACTGTTTTGTCAGTCGTGGGGCGGGGCATGGTGTTTTAGTTACAACTAAACCCCCCATTCCCCCAATTAGCCACCAAGTAAAATATGTACAAATTGGCTGTGAGATAGCGATAAGTATGCCATGCCTCAGCCAGTAGGAAAGAAAAACGAAATAAAATACATATTTTACTTGTTTCTCCTACATTGCAATGAAATGAAATGGAAAGCAAATAAAGAGTTTTGGCTTCCTTTCCCCTGATTTTACTTTTTCTCAATAAATGTAATTTAGCTTTTTTGTAATTTATCTAATTTATCTTTTATTGAGTTTCAATAAACAAATTTCACAATATAAACACAACATTTTCACTATGAACATTTATCAGAACTTTCCAAATGATTCAAAAAGACCAAAATATTCAGAACTATACTATCCAGAAGATATTTTACAGTTATATACTGTATATTCTTAAATACTGTAACTATGAATATATTATATGACAATAGAGAAGTCCACACCACAACTAACCATGCTGACACAGAGGAACAAGATTGTTTGAATCACTACCAGAACAGTCTTTTCAGCTGGTGTATTATAAAAAACATTGAGCCAATCAGAATCCATCTGACAAGCAAGTGTCAACAATATACAATACAGTACAATAAACTTGTTATCCATTGGTGTGGTCACTAATAGTTATCTTACAGTCATTGTAATTGGTAAGCCTGGGAGTTTACTTAATGGCACCAATAAACTCATAATTTATATGTATAGTAGGAAAAACATCGGAGACCAAGTTGTTACTTGTAGGAAACTCAAGTGAGAACTAAGTTGAGCATCTTGAGCAATAAACCACCAACTATTAAGTCTATCCAAATAGGCAGTTGTGTTTTCAAATCTGCATCTTTTGGGGGCCATTAGGGGATTTTGTCATTGAATTTTGACAGATGGCAAGAAGAAAACTGAGAAAATCCATCCTACATAAAAAACCGCAAATCTACACCCTTCACTGATTTTTTTCTTATGATGTCAAAAACAAAATCAACCAAGAATAGGATCTTCATCGGTCCCACCCCTTCATCTGTCTCTCTTTCACACAGTTTCTCCTCTTCGTTCTCACTTAGTGATTGTCTCAGCAGCTCTAACACTTAATTCACACAAAACCTCACTGATGAGCAACAAACAGGCATAAACCCGCAGAGAGCGCTAAAACAAACAAATAAACAGAAGCATGCAGGACTCAGCACATAAAGAACAGTGCACGCAAAGTTCACAATGAAACTTGATCATATTACTATAGATATACAGTATATATAGAGAGGACATGACTGAAGGTCAGCTGGCGACATATGCGCGGGCTATTATTAGTATTTCAGCAATTATATCAATGATATTAAAACCGTTCATTCTAACAGACCAGCAACTTTCAATCAACAAAACCAATGATTTGTCTCACATTGCATGACCATGACGGCAGCTCTGTTTCCCATCCAACGCTTCTATGATCCAGGGACACTGTTTATCACCACGGCAACAACACTAGATTGATATAACACGTGATTTTATTCAGATCTCAAATGGTTTCAGCATTATGGGTGCATCACTTAAGGGGCCATGAAATGAAAATAAAAATGTTGTGTGCTTCATTCCTCAAAGGCAAATCCCCTGGTAAAAATATTCGATTTTTTTATGATTTGAAACCATGATGATTTTCCCCTACACACCCTTTAATATTCATATATGTATTGCAAATCAACGAAGAGTGCTCCTAAAAACTAGTCTAGAAAAATTGTCAGGAGTTGCTCCGTCTCTGGATGTAGTCGAACTGCACCTTTAAAAATTGTGCATCAAATAGATCAAAGATCAAAGGTTTTTTTTGGAAGGTTCTTTTAATTATGTGTAAAATCTTGCTTCTTCTAAGAAGGCAGAAATCTAAGAAATCTAGAAATCTAATCTTCCAAGGCAGTACCTTGGAAGCAATGCCAGAAAATACATTTATTTATAATCGTTTTAAATAAATAAATAATAAATAAATTGTGTTTGTAATAAAAGTCAAGCCAGCATATACTGCTATTAAGACGCCAAGTGCATGAATTAATGCGATGAATGTTAATATATTAATGATAGTAATATTAAGTGAAGAGTGTGTATACATAGTGGTGAAGTTCTGTTGCGTTTATGAAAGGCTTCCTTCAAAACAGAGCTTTTTTTGGGCATTTTGCATTTTGACAGGAAGTGGAAGAGAGATAGGGGGTATATTCGAACTTGGGATACCCGTGGCGCAATGGCACTGCATTATGGTACTCTGTCCTGCATGAAGACTATCAGCTAGTGTGTTTGACAGAGAATCACCGTTTTAACAAACATCTGAAGAGTTCCAATACAAAACCCTCTACGTGCTATTTGAAATAGCATTTTTCCTTCATTTTCCTCAGGCTGCTGTTTATGTTCAATCATTTTACTTTAATGGCGATGAAAATAATCTACCGATTCCCATTAAAGTGAAATTACTAAACCTACACAAAGGAACTCTTAATTTGAACTTTTTGGGTGAAAAACTGCGGAAGCTAACCTCCAGATTAACCTTTATATTTCACTATAAAAATGACTCTTTAAGTAAAGATTCTAAATACTGCTTCAGTCATTGTACTTCAAAACGTCACATTTCATTCGACGTGTTACTAGCTTTGAAATTCACTAGAGATTTATGAATGAAAACTATTTTTTTTCCTCAAGCACATGCACATAATGACAGACCCACCTGCTGGAGGAGCCGGGCAAACTGTGGGACACAAGAACGCCTGGAAGCTGGATGCACAGAGTTCGCTCACCGTCCCCATATTTTCAACTATCCCCGTTTCACTTTGAATATGAAAGTATGAAAGTGCGTTTGAAAGAAGTCCCTGTGAGCGACGAGAAAGAAAACACAAGCTACTTCCCCATCTGCGTGAAAGCAGAACTTGTTGAAATGTTGATACCTAAAGTAACACGTGTCTTTATCATGAAATTCGCTATCTGACAGATTCCAAAGCAAAGTCCTCTGACGCCGACGCTGCTCTCCGCTCAAGTGTGCGCTGGTCTCGCAACCTCACTCACTGACTTCTCTCCTTGTATTGTCTCTCCTCCTTCTCTCTCTCTCTCTCTTCGTCCTCACTGCCACTTTACCATCCTGGGCTTTCTCCGTCTATGACACTGAAGTCTCTGCTGTGGTGATGAAATGCTTTGGTGGAGAATGATTTACATAGACATAAGCACAGGCTCATCAACACCTCCCTGAACACCTCCCCACTCACTCCCACAAGCACAGAGGGCAGTTTAGTCAGAGCTCAACCATCTCGGGCATCTGAGCCATGCGTGGTTTTGAAGGGCATGTATATGTTTACTCACGGAGAATCACGAGATCACCCACCCCATCTATAAATGTACGCCTGCAGACACGTGTGCATTGTGCTAGGTTGAGACCCTCTGAAACCCACATGCTCCCAAGATTGCTGCTTTTGCATTTGTGTGGTTGTTTCTATGGCAATTGCTTGTTCGTAGAGGCATTTTAAATTCGTTATATTACATGAAATGTCCATCATGATGAAAATCACTATACAATATCATGGCAATTTGTTTAAATGTTGTGGGAAATTTGCTTATCTGCAATCTGCTTATGCCCCTGTGATGCTGAAATACATTACGGAACCACTAAAAATGGTGTGTGGGAATAAAATAGTTGTATAAACACAAAATAGTTTATACATATCACACTGAGTTTTTGGTTGAAAATCCCTATATTGCATGGATAAATGTTGATGGTACATATTAAACTTGAACTGCATGCTCAACAAAAATTTCAGTTGTATTTCTGTCTATAGAGGGACAAATGGCTCTCTGATATCATCAAAAATATCTTAATTTGTGTCCCGAAGATGAACGAAGATCTCATGGGTTTGGAACGACACAAGGGCAATGTTGTAATAAATTACACCATTTTCATTTCTGGCTGAACTAACCCTTTAATGCTAAACTCGCAAGCTCATCAAAAAAGTGGTCGCATTTGTGAAGAAACATATTTTTGTTTGTGTGAAATACTGTTGAATCGTAAGACTGCTGATATCGCTGACTTGTTTCTGGTCAAGTGTCATGAAACAGGAACAGAACACTACCCTCAAATAACAATCTCAGCTTGTCAAAAAAGAAATGTTTCCTAAGAATGGAGACTAGCTTGATTGTATGATTGTTGCAAGTTATTTACAAACTAGGATCTTTTAGTTAATCGCTAATTTAAAGGGACACGAAAAGCTCAGCCACAATTATACCGTTTTTTCTTCTTCTTTGAAACACAAAATAATGACAGTATTTTCTTTTTAGGTGAATTATTCTGCTTGTATATAGCAATGCCTTCTATTACAGTTAAATGATTTTTAAATCTTTTGTAGCCGTTAAACCATCTGGGAACATCCCCAATCCGTGGTATCAGAGGGGAGCCATTTGGGAGATCCTCCTGGAAAGTCCACCCAGCACTTTCCAGCTAACTTTCCTCATTTTATCTTACGTCACTCTTTTGTGAGTTGACACCCTTCCTCTCCTTCCATTCACACCCATGTATTTAATCACACAATCCCTATCAAAAATAATACATTTACAACATTAATTTATAACTTCACATACAATATGATATAATAAATGTTTCTGCCCAAGGTGTCAATAAACTGTGTTAGTTTTTAGTGTTTTCCTGAATCAGTTCTCAGCTGGCTCCTGACACTTTCTACTAACTAGGCGTGATCAAAAACTTTCATCATGCTCACAATTATAGGCACCAAATCAAATTGAAATGAATAATGTGACATTTAGCTAAAGCTATTATTCACAGTGATTCTCAGCACACAATGGAGATCATTCATACTGAAAATCTGGTCTTTAACCAACATGCTACACCACTATTCAGGAAATGAGGTTTCTGTTGTCCATTTGTAGTCTCCTTTCATCTAAAATAATAATTTTACAAAAAGTAATTTAAAAATCAATGTAAAAGAATATAGGTTTTACACAGAAATGTATAAATTAGAGAGAAAAATAGTAATATTGTGATATGTTTTTACAATTTAAACACATTTTAAAAATTTAATTTATTCCATTAATGCCAAAGTTGATCGATTTTTTCATGTTTCTTTGATAAATAGACAGTTCAAATAAGCAACAATTAACTGAAATAGAAATCTTTCGTAAAAAAGCATAGCTGAGCATATCCAAATAACTGTATCGCCACAACTCCACCAGCAAATATTAATGTTCACAGTCTTGAGCTTTTGCAGTGACTCAGGACTACAGAGAAATAAAAAGCCTTTTCCTTTCTCTCTTTTCAGTCTTTTCTAAATGAACGCTTGAGACTGGAAGGGCACCCTGCAGCTAGAAGAAAAAAGAACAGAGGAAAATGACATGCAAGTTGTATTTGAAAGGTTAGTCAGCAGGACTTTTAAAAACACAGCTTTTCCCTGGTGAGTTGAGTGCCCAAACATCAGGACCTCAAGACATTTCACAACACCTCTGCTCCAAGGCCCTTTAACAAGACATATGACAGTCAAAATCTGCAGCTGTTCTAAACAATACAAGACGCCCTCTAAATGAACCCTGTGTTACCACAAAATCAGTCAATCTAAGCATTATATAACACACCAACATATACAGTCAACTATGTTTTTACCTGATGTGTAGTTCTGAAAAAAATGCTGTGACGGCTGAGGAACAGTAGTGTAGGTGCAGACTCAGGTTTTTGCCTCGAATTCTATGTGTCTGCACAGCTGAAGAGCTAGAGGCCCAATAAATGCCTGCCCAGCGTCAGCAGAGTCTACTAAGCGTTAATGTTGCTCATTTGGCCTCTCGGTTTCAAAGGTTCACAGAACTGTGAAACTGAAAGGATGGATTCTGACCCATAATAGTCAGACGTTTGGGTTTCCCATCAAATATTTATTCCAAGAACTTTTCTGCTTCATCATTCTGAAACCAACACTTTTTTTGACCATATGTTCCAGTCATATGTGACCCGAATACATCCAGTTGTTCTCTTAATTAACTTAGACTACAGACGCACAAGAGATGAAAATGAGGATAAATCATGACCAAAGTGCAAAGGAAATCAAGTACAAACTTAAATATTAATATTAAATATTTTGTTTAAAGATAGATAGGTATTATGTTAGTCTGTGTGCGTATATATAAATATATATATATATATATATATAAATATTTTGTAGGCCTATATATTTAAATACAGTATGAACCTGGTCTCATGAAAATGGGTATAAATAATACGCCAATTGAAAACAAGTGGTGTTGATTTGCAAAAATTTACTTTGGATACACACATGCTTGGCGTGCATATAATATGCAGTTTTCGTGTGCATGTACGCATCCACCCAATAACCCGAATCCTACCCGTCGCATACTGTAGAATATACACACCAAAGTCCAGTTTTGCGTATGAATATGAATTTAAATGGTGTACTTTTTATACTCATTTTCATGAGATCAGGTTATATATATCAACATATGTATGCTTATAAATATGATACACTAAGTGGTACTAATTGATGATAAAATTAGCATACTCTGATGCTTTGCTTTGTAAAGAAGTCAATTGTTAGACATTTTTGATCTCCTTTAAATACAAGTTTTACACCGTCTACTCCACACAACAGCAACAAAACAAGAAGACAATTACAATCAGCAAGGCTGTCCACGCGGCATTATAATGGACACGCTTGCAGTTTAGACAGATTTGTTCGTTATAATTGCTGTATTTCTGTTTTCTGGTGTTGTGATGCTGAGTTGAAGTGCAGAAATGGAAAACGCAAATAAATTGCCCCAGAAAATCCAGACTATTGTGATGAACCAGACTTTGAGTATCCCTGTATTATAATCATTTCCGTTCCCCAGTGGATACATTGTACATTAGGGGCCCAGTGATATTACCAATAATATTTATCAGGTAAAACAATACAACGTAAGCACAGGCAATAAAAATATGGTTTAAAGGAAGATAAGTATAGAAGAGCTATTCAGCAGTAATGAAAGGCCATTTCCAAGACAACCGAAATCATATGCCAGCAGTAAAAGCTCTCATTTAACATCTGTGATTTCTGCGGGTTTGTTTTCCCTATAGAGATGAACCAGCTCACAAAATTAATAAGCACACTCTAAAAGTATTACTCAAAATATGATCATCTGTACACCCTGTAATCATTTATTCATCCTCATGTTGTATCAAAAATGTATTATTTTTCTTTTCGGTTTTGGATTCAAAAACCTCCCGTCTCTATTTATTGTAATTTCATAGAAATACGATCAGTGCATTGCTTATAACCCCTTATATCTTCTGTAGAACAAAGAATGTCTTCCAGGTTTGAAATTACATTAAGGTGAATAAATTGTGACATAATCTTTACTTATGGATGAACTAAACTCCTTTAAATGTACTGACAAAGGTGAAATCGATGCTTAGACTCAATAACGAAAGCATGACCCTCAGAAAGGAGAAGTACAGTTACAGTATAAGCTACAATATTAAAATCATCTTTAAAAGATGATCTATTTCAGTAGCTCATCATGGCAGATAGCATCTAACCCATTTCAATAACAGGACAAATGGGAAGTAGTCGCGGCCGCTTGTTGCTGCTGACCTAACACTCGTTTCTCTGAGTCTCAGTCGTCCCGTGCAGGGAGACAGCCGTTTCATCTCAGTTGATCTTAAAACAGATCAGTCTTTTTGAAGATTTCTCCTTCTCTGGAGCTTAAGATTAATGAGCGAGTGCTAGAGAGACTTGAAAAGGGGAAAAGAGCACCAGGGCCTATATTTTAGATGAAATCAAAGAAGGGTGAATGATGGAAAACGAAACATGGGCATATTTCACAATAAAAAAAAAGTAACAAGCACACTGCAAAATAACATAACTTCTGTATTTATCCACTAACACTGTATGCTGTTTCTTCAACTAGAGGTACTTTTATGTCCCAGGGACTGATTTTTTCCAGACCCAGACATTCAATCTTAATGTGCAAAAATCTATCAAAATATACAGTACTGTCCAAACGTTTGGAGCCAGTAGTTTAGGTATGGATATATTCGTATGTATGTTTTTTTTGTTTTTTTAAAAGAAAATAATAGTATTGCTCTGAAAGGACTGAAATCAATTTTTAAACCATTTTAAATTTTTACAAATACTTCTGTTTCAAATAAATGCTGTTCTTTTTTAACTTTCTATTCACCAGAAAATCCTAAAAAAATACAATGGTTTCAACAAAAACATTAATCAGCTGAATTGGTTTCACCATTGACAATAACAAGAAATTACATTCTTGTTATTGGCATTGAATACTGGAGTATTTTATATTTGTTTTATAAATATATATATATTTTGAAACAACAGGTAGAGAAGTATGATGACAATATGTAAATTTTTAGGGTGAACGACCCCTTCAAACGCTAGGGAGGCATGTCATCCGAGGACAAATGCAGCATCGTTGAACATCTGTTTACTTCTCGCTTCCTCAGTAAAACAAGCAACCTCATCTATTCTCTCGGCAGGAAATGATAACAGACAGAGAATACACAAAAAGTACAGATGACAGTGACATTCTTAATTTATAGTGTACAATATACAGTCTCTTATTACACAAAATTCATGCAGATTTTCCATATAGCATGAGACAAAAACCATGAGGTTTGAGTGAACTTGTTTTTGTGACAACTGAGATTCAATTTCAAACCTACACGATGGGAGGTGGATAAGCCGACAGGCAAGGCCTGTAGTTTAATGGCTAGAATCCCAGATGATACTCAGTGAACAGCCTACATACCAGAAGCTCAAGCTCTGCAGCCTCAGTCTCTCCAGGAGAGCTGGAAGCTCACAGCGCTGTAACACTTCAGAATGGGAGGTCCTCAGGAGTTAAAAGCACACCTCAAGCATCATGAGCGGTCACTATGCCAACCACAAATAAACTCAGAGCACATACGTAAGCAATACATCCTACTGGATTCCTATGCAACTCTCTTTAAATCCTAATTTAAAAAGACCTTTATAGGAAAAGAGCTGGGGCAATACCATTTCAGATATATGTATTTAAGTTACTCAAATGTATTTTTAGGTACTAATATGTAGATTTAATATTATGTACAAGTTACAAGCTAAGATTGACCTTTTTAGCTTTTGTACTAGGAGAACACTGCACACGACGCACGCATTCTTGCATCAATCCACCAATTTATATTATATATTATAAACTTTATTACTGTTTAATTTCATTTATTATTATTGTATTTATTTATTTTGGACCACATGGATATATATCAGTTTGCTTGAATTTTGTGATTATTTGTCCATATCACATCTCAAAATTGTAGAGGTGGATATTTTGTGGAAATATATGCCATCTACTGGCCATTTTTTGTAAGTGCACAATTTGTGACACCAAACCCATACACCTAGGCCTTCTACATCAGTTGATTTAGTATACTTTTTTCTTTCATTTTTCTTTTCGTTTCTTTCTTAATGATAAATTATACTGACAAGGATGTCTAAGCAGGGAACAAATTTGAAGTGAATCTGTTTGTTAATGTAAGCCAGCACCAGTGGTGGTCAGGAAAGTAGGACACTGGTAGTTTCAACTTTAGATGAAGCTTAAAATGGATCTTAATATGTGCGGTCATGACAGTAAACAGTCTTCTTGATTTGCAGCTCACAAGTAAACCCCAAAATGCATAGACAGCAGAAAGCTTGGCAGGGAGAGTACATCAAAAACAAACCTCCCTTCAGACTCTTGCTATATCTAACTGGAGCAACAGACGGCTTGGGTGGAGTTAACATCATTGAGTGACGGCTGAAGGAGGTAAGTTGAGGACAGACTCAGAGGTTTCCTGTGCAGCTTTGCTCTTTCCTGGATGTGACACTTTGCCACGTCCGCAGCTGTCACCCGTTGTAATAAGAGACATATCCCAGTCCCACATACCTGTCCACATACACAGGGCTAGCTAAAATGATCATTGCATTGGGTGTTTCTTCACTGCCATTAACTAACTGATGCACAACTGAAACTTCTACGGCTATAAATAAATCTATAAACCTCCTTCTCTGATGTTAGAATCCTCTTGCACTAACATGCAGTCAGTCTAAATCATATTCCAGACACTCCTTTAAATGAAAAAAAAAATATATGATTCAATAGTGTTGTTAGTCATCAAATATACAGGGATATATAAGGGAGCAAAAATGAAGTTGGAAAGAGCAACAAAGGTTGAGCCAAGCTTTACAAAAAATGCTAGAAAATGTAAGCCTCATTTCTAAAGGTCTAGGGTTTATCATGGCTTTGTTTCCAACCTGAAAAGGCTGTAGAATAGTCTTGCACTGTTTGTTTGGTCCTCCAGCACTATCAACAACATGTGCAAAAATCATGTCATTTCCGTGGCCACTAGTGTTACGCTGGTTCTCCTTGTTTTGTTAATATCTTTCTTTTTCAGTTAGCTCATCTAAAAGTGATAGTTCACCCAAAAGTAAAATTTTGTCATTACACACTCTCATGTTGGAAAACCTGTTTGCAATTTTATGATGTGCAACAAAACTATACGCTGAATGTCAGTAAATATCAATGGGCTTTAAAGTTGTTTTGGACCCCATTGATTCAAAGTTGAAAAATGTAACATTTTCTGTTTTGTTGACAAGTAAATATAACTGGTGACAAAACTTTGATTTCTGTACAATCTCTTTAATATACACCTTTTTATTTATTTATTTATGTTCCTAAGAATTTGTAGAATGTAATGTTGCTTTTGGTCGCTATGCTATGCATAACAGATTTGTAGCACACGATTTGCGCAAACCTACTGAAAATAAAAAACATTTACACAACATTTACTCAAAATTCACTCAATACTCAATTAATTAAAATAGAATTAGTTAGAAATGTGTTACAAAATTCTGTTACACCAGGAAATTGTTTACTACCCATTGACAAAGTTGTCAGTAGTAAGCCTCTGCCAATCAAGATATATTTATCATCTCCTGATGTTAATCTCAGAAGGTTAAACACTGACCAGTTTATCAGTCTGGCAGATATCAGTCTGTTACTATATTATGATCTGCCTGACTGATTTGAATAGTGAAATTTGAGTGACGCTCATAAGTATTCACACACCACATAGACCACAGAACACACTCCAATCAAAGAGGAAAAAAATACGTAAAGCTCATGATGGTGTCTAACAGACTAACGGACTAATGAACAGTCATTTCCAATATGACTCAAGTTGTCATCAAAATGACACAAAGTGGTACAACCTTAAAGTGTGAACTTAAGGGTGTGTAGTGCAAGTTCCTGCTGTTCGTGAAATCATTTCATCATCTTCAAGAGTCTGAAATCTGTTTGGCAGAAACGTCAAGAGCGCTGCTCTCAAAACAGGTGTCTCTTTACGTTTCGCTCTGGTACAAAAACAGACATTTAACCACTCTCCGCAAGCTGTTTTCACACAGGATATCCTGTAACATCATTTCTGCTACTCTGACATTCAACAAAAAAGCAATGAAAAGGGGAAAATATTGCAGTGTGCGCCACATAGAAAGACAGTACATTCTTCTAAGATACACCTCAAATCTAAAATATTAATAATAAATACAGCAAGTGAAAGAGATGAATTATGTGTGTCCCTACTTAACAGCCTAAAACATTTCAGGATGCATGACGTCCAAGACAAAATATGACTGTAAAACACAAATCTCGTTGTGTACACAAAGCAAATGCTTGAACCAGTAATAACTGGTCAATGTGTGTCAACAAACGTAGTTAAACGTTGTATTATCACTACCATCATGCGTGTGTTTGGATTGTTATTCAATATCGAGCTGTATGTTTGAACTCATTGAGACTAGAAAACTAAGTTGACCCTAAAACTCTATGAATCTGGCAGTTTGTCACTATAATGCACTTTGACACTCTGAAAACACTTTATATGAGACAAAACTTACCTTTATCGTCCCCCTCCATTCTGCAGCGGTGTTTCACAAAGCTCTACTCTTCCTCCACGACACACTCTACATCACTTGTCTGTTGTGCACTGTGTGTGTGTGTGTGTGTGTGTTTTCCTCTTCCAGGTTACATCTGCTCCACTCGCGGTGAACTGTATACATACATAGGCTGTGTCTCAAAACCTACTGTGCCGCCTACGTATAGGCTACATAATTTCTGGGCATCGTGAGCTCGCTGAAGTGCCTTCCGACTGTATGTAGGACGCTCACTAGGTTTTTAGACACAGCCAGTCTCTTTAGCGCTGTGAACAAACCTCTGCCTACCTAATATTTGTGGCATTAAATTGTTACCCTTATTGGTAAGATTTTGAATATATATATTTTATTCGATACACTTTTATAGTTTTTGATAGTTAGATTTTCTAGTCGGTCCTTTCCTGTCTTTTTTTCCGTTATGTTTTATTCTGTCCAGCAGGAGTCTCCCCAACATCTTCAGAGGACTTTTAAATGGGTAAAACTCATCAGTGCACTTTTCACCACAAATAAAATAACATACAATAATATAAAAAATAAATAGCATTTGAAAGTGAATGCTAAAAATGCTATTGTCACCCACCAGAAACCATAAATACAATAAGATTTTTTTTGCTGTCATTTACAAAGGTAAAATTATAGTTTTAAAACATGCAATTTCTCCTACGCATTATTTTGTTTAGCATACAATTTGACTTCCTAGATGGTATTTACCTGTTGCCCATTAAATATTTTCTATTTCCAGAATGCTACATCTACAGTAAATACAGGATTGAGTCTTAATATAAATTAAAGAGTGGGTCTACATTATAATTGGATAATTGTTCTGCTCTTCTGCTTTCATTTTCATCCGGTGTGTCTGTACCCTAGATCTCTAGTCACAACTGGAAATTGTTTAAATGATGGACACAGCAGCAGTAATTGTTACTCCAAACTCTGCAAAGGCACAAACCCAGACAATAATCTTGCTACGTTCCTAAAGGAAAACTCATATTGGAAAAATGCAGACCGTGTGATGGGAAAAACCTGGCTGTAAACTGAAAATCGTGATGTAAATATTCCATATAGATTTGGAGATTAGTTCACAGTTGCAACTGTTTACAAATTGGCCATTAGAAGAAAGTTTAGTTGCATTGTATAGCTCTATCGGTGCATATTTTTAAGGGGGAAAAAATCACAAAAAAACTCTTTCTGGGCACCACATACACATTTTTGACATAGTTTCCCGGTTAAGTATTACCACAGACACTAAATTGCTTTTGTCTGTGCCGCACACCGTCAAACACGCAACAGCAGACCGAGTCTCAAAGTTTCTTTCCTTCATCCTTCCATCAGTACCAAGCTTTTTGCTAGAACTCAATCAGAATTAGTACGGTGTATTTGACTAGTCTCAGGCCTGATGATTGGGCCTTGACGTATATGATAAAACAAGACTCAGTGCTCTTTTTAGCTATGTTTTTTTTTTTTCTTAAAAAAAGGCACACACAAAAAATAAAAAGATATAAAAACAAGGTACTGTGACATTTGAATCCATGAATCCACAGGGGCTGCTCAGCCACAGCCAGAGCGGTGATGTCACCATAATGATGGAGTCATTGCCAACAAACTTGCCATGAGATTTTCCAACCATTGCATTAATTTATTTATTTTACTTCATTCTCTCTCAGAGCAGCACATTGTGGATTTTTGCTTTTTCCCTCTAGTCAGAGTGGAAACAATGAGAATGTGCCAGCTCCAGACGCAGCCTCATGGCAGACGCAGGAGCAAAGAGAGCCTTTTACTGCTGTTCTGAGTGGGAAGAGAAACAATAAAGAGACTTCAGTAGGTTTATGACTACAAGAGCAAATTCCTTATAGATGTGATAGCAGCTAAAGTTCCAGATTCAGCGTCTCTGGTGTAGTTTTGTGCATTAATTTGAGAAGGAAATTAGGTTTTTTATTGTAGGATTATGGTTCAATACGGGTAAAAAGAGTGTGGATTAAACAGGGAAGCGGGAAGAAATATATACTTTAATTCTGCTTTATATATTATATTATGTTATACTGAAAGACTGGGAATAGCACTACGGTATCATTGTGCTTTATAACAATTTTAAGCTTCCAAAAGGATGAAATATCAGCATTTATCGTAAAAGTGGCCCATCCAGTGCTGCATTCCAAGTCTACTGATTTCATACAGTAGTTTTATTTTAATAAGAAATATGCTGCAGTTTTTTTGTTTTGTGAACTGAGTCAATGATACAGTGAAAGGGTTTGATTCTATTCATCAATGAATCACTGCTTCTCAAGGAGCTCGAGGGAGAATACCAAGACTGTTAAGAGAGAATAAAGAACGTTCAGGAATCGCAAAAGTATCACGTGACTTTAAAAGACTCGGAAAAGTATCATTTGCTCTTCAATTTTTTAGTGAACTGCCCCTTTAATGTGTCGGTTGCTGTGGTGCAGTTTGTACACTGATAGGTCAGCTACATTAGCAAAATAAACGGTGCATAAACACAAGCACGTGCCTTTAATATGTCAAAAAAAGAAGAAGAAAGCATTAAAAGCAGCGTGTAGGACAGGTTTTATTTAATACTTGAACGTGTGCGTTTGTATAAAACTGTCCTGACAGAAAGAGTGAAAGAAATCTTTTGAAGACCTTCATGAAGCGCCCACCTCTGGTTGAATCTGGTTTAAAGGGAGGAGTCCACGCGCAGTATTAAGGCATGAACCTGGTCTCTCTATGAGAACACACCCATAGAAGGCAGTGGAAAAGAAAGAAGCCTGGAAAGACCATTAAAGATAGAGCAGCAGTGCACTTCCTTTATTACCAACAAGCCCGTTCGTCTATGAGGGATTTAACAGCAAGTAGTCATACTAATACTCAGCGTGTGGGCATCTCGAACGGCGGTGGACATTGTACTTTTCGGCTGTGTGAGGGGCTGGATCATTGTTGGCATTGCAGGAGACCGTTTACTTGCTTCTAATTTTGCTGTCAGATATTAAAGTGAAGCAATGAAGAGTGTCAGTAGCTGTATTGGCACACTTGTGGTGCTGGTACTGTTTCGGGTGGGAGAGATCGCAGAAGCGTGCAGTTGTTCCCCCGTCCATCCTCAACAGGCGTTCTGCAATGCTGATGTTGGTAAGTGCGTGTCAACAATCTTAACGGTGCTACGTCACAATGCAAGATTGTTACTATAGCGAGTTTGTCAGCACCACAAAGGCTGCACGTATTTTGCCTAACAATGCACAAATGTAAAGTATTGTTTTTTGTACCAGAGGAACCTGAAACTACACGTATATCCTCTGTCATGACAACAACAAAGTTCAAGGCTGCTCTGATGCTGCTTTGTAGATGAAATGCAGCATCACAACCACTGGGGCTGAGGTGGATGTTTTATTACTCATTTACAAACAAAAACGCCACATAAAAGCAGTGATAAATCATGCAAACTCTAAGCTTCCTTACTATTATAGGCTGATCTAATGCTGCTTTACTTCTGTGAATGAAATGCAGCATCAGAGCATACTTATAATTTGCTGTATATTATTATTATTGTGCATCACACCATATATCTATTTAAGTTTTTAAAAAATATATTATTATTATTATGTTATCATTTACACATCTTTGCAAGTAATTTATAATACATTCATAACATTTATTCTGGAACTGTAATTCCTTTCTGTCTTAGT
Source organism: Enteromius treurensis (assembly GCA_032275025.1). Taxonomy (NCBI): domain Eukaryota; kingdom Metazoa; phylum Chordata; class Actinopteri; order Cypriniformes; family Cyprinidae; genus Enteromius; species Enteromius treurensis. The sequence continues at coordinate 11,668,093 of JAUCMU010000021.1, read as the reverse complement.
AAGTGAACAGCATTGAATCAGTCAGTCACAGTCCAGATCTGTGAAGTTTTGGGTTTTGAAAACTGAAAACTTTTATTACCCTTTTATTGGCTGTACTTGAATGTGTTGTTTATCCCGCCACTGTTTTTTTTTCTGATTATGCATCTGTGCTATTGTTTTGGTGCCCGGTGTGGATAACAGCAGATAACGTGTTCTTTCTGTCGGTCTGTTATCTTCAGCACACATAGAGCCTTCCTGCTTGAGTGGCGTTTGTAGGCCTATTTATATCCATTTATATCTGGCTTCTCTATTTCATTCCTCAGGAACAACTCAAAGTGCCTTGAATACACATTGGCAAAACAGTACATTAAGGGTATACCAAATCATTTTGGCTTAGTATTTGTTGAAAGTAAATTCCCTGTTGCATGGGAAAATCAATGTGAGAAATGTGGATGCGACACTCTTGTCTGCTGGTGAAAGACTGAAACCCAAACAGGGCGATGATACATTCACACCATTCTTATTGGCATGTATTGTAGATTCACACTGATTCACTGTCTAGCTGCAAGCCTCCAAATCATCTGCACTCATCCACAACACAATATAGTTTGCGTAGAGGGCCTTAAAAATACATGTTTTTTTTGTCCTGTTCATACCAATATCTTATCTGCCAATACCAGAACAAAAAACGTGCCAGAAAAATAATGTATTAATTCACTTATATATGTTTTTCTGCTTACTAAGGCCTTGATTTCATGCACAACTGGTCTCTATTTCATATTTGTCTCAGATGGAGAGAGCTGAGGCATAAAAAATTGCAAGAATGTTTTGCATCCCACTGGGGCTTTCCCTCCCAGTTAATTCAAGCAGCGTTCAGAGATGATTAGCTAGGTGCGCCCACCGCTGGAACAGAACCCAAGCCCTGTCGTGATCTGCTAATAGAAGATAAGACAAATACACACAGGCCAGCCGCCCCTTAAAGTGCTTTAGAGGGCTTATAGTTTGATTAGACCCCGCAGCTCCTGCAGAAACCATCGGAGAGCATCCGACATCTGGCCGACTGCTCTGGATGTGCCAGAGAGGAAAAAGCAATGAAAGTCAAGGACCTTTTAGAAATATGCATGGCATTCTTCAAACAGTGAGAAAAGCGCACTCTTTGGCTGCACCGCCCGCCCTTGCCTCAGCTCACTGGCTTTGAACCAGTCTTCTGGGATCAAGGGAGAAGGTTTTTTTCCACCTATTTGTGAAAAGTTAACTTCAGTGGCTGTTCCGAGAGGTTTGCGTCTTTCCTGACTTGCAGTGGAAATGAACAAGCTGTTAGACGGAAATGAATTTAGTGCTGGTATTTCTTGACACTACGGGACACGGGATCTCTGCATATTAATAGAGTAACCACCCAAAATGCGGTCATTTGCCCTTTGCGGTCTGTCTGTCTGTCAGTGTTTTGGCCAGTATTCTTTCGAATCTGTACTTGACATTAATAAGGTTTCTACGTGTCATGCTTAAAAATTTTAGTCAAGTGGATCCAGTCTTCTGTTCCCTGTGGGAATGACACAGCCCCATTATTTACCTCGCAGTTGACTGTTATTCAGTCATAGACAAGCACAACATGCTTTAAGAGAGTCTGAACAGTGACATGATTGTCTCAAGATTGAAAACTGTAACATGAGCTGTGCCACTAGGATTTTTTTTTTCTCCTTGAGCTTTTAAAGTCTGTTGTTCTGAATGCATTCCAAAGCTCAGAATGTTTATCTGTCTGCAAAACCACTGAAAAAAAATCATTCATTCATCAGACAATAAGAGAGGACGGCTGGGAAATGTTGATCAAAATTAGAATTAATCTAATCTATTTTTTAAGCATCCACTGGAAACATTGGGAGCTTGTTTTCTGCCACTGAATAAAAAAGGTTTCATAGTTGTGAGGAAAAAAACTGAATCGTTTATATCTTGCAATTCTGAGGGTTGTTAGATGAAAGTCACAATTATCTTTAATTTTTTTATTCTGGAGAGGATGCAAGTTTCCATAAAAGTTGATTCTATTAACCTTATTAAATTCTTAATGCACATTCTTGGTCTTACTGTTAATAATTCACTTTTGCATGTAAGAAAAATCAGTTCCTGATTGATAATCTCAAGTCTCATCAAGTCTACACTAAATATTAGGAATGCATTATTATTAAAAAATATAAATACATTTTCATGCTTTGACCAAGAGCCGATTAAGGGATCTAATCAGTCTAAATAAATAAAAAATCTTATATTTGCTAAATATTAACCTTAAGTGAGTGTTAAATGACAGCTAAGGCAAAAAACTGTGTACTGATACAGAAAAAATCAACTGACAGCCAAAATGGGACAGAGATACCGGATATTCTGTGTTATATCAAATTGTGCAAAGAAAATGGGAGATAATTCATGTTGACTCTACAGGATTACCTTTGGCCTTAAGGACTTAAACTGCCTCATTTTCTAATTTCTTTGGTGTACCCAGGGTTGTTTATACTGTATAAACCGGTGAACTAAAGGCCCAATTATACTGGTCATCTGCTCAAAATATTTAAATGTAATCGCCTGGAATCACAGTCTGGCCTGATCACTTTTAGCAAACTGTCTAGTGACAAGCCAGCTTTCATGTCAGAGGTTTATAGACAGTAAGGGTCACGAAGGTCAAAAAGCGGCTTGGGGTGTGGTGCAGAACATTCCTGCATACAGAAGAAGATTCCTTTGGTGGAGGTTGAGGAAGTTATAAATTGAAAAAAAAGAGGAATTACCAGTGGAGGATGCCAAATGTACAAACATTTCTCACAGGTAGCCCTTTGAAAAGGTTCAGTGTACCCAAAAGCCTTATAAGGACCAGAGGTTTTTTGACTGCAGTACTTGGACTAACTGATACAATGCTGCTCATTCATGTAGAGTAACAAGGGAACAATAATGTAAAGAAGCAGACAGACTGCAAAAATGTGCATGTTGTGTCTAGTCATGCTGATAAACTGTGCTGTTTAGACAACCTAAATTGTTTGGCCAGACTTTTTAGTGATTAAAAAGTTTAGTGGGTGGTTTTGGTGGTGTAACATGAATTAAATAACATAAATAGTAACACGTAACACCCTAAAATACATTAAAACAATTTTTTTTTTTTTTAAACTGCTTAAAAATAATTTTATTTTAGTTATATTATAGTTCCACAATAGTTTTTTTTTTTACTTACAAACATTATTATTTAAATCTTTACTGTAAAAGTAATATAAATAAACTAAACATTATATCAATTTAAAGTGTAAATACAGTTCATACTTCCATAAACCATACAATTTACAGTAATGTAATAAAAATACAAATTTTTAACTGTATGGTAACTTCAATTAGCAAAATGTTTTTGCAAAATGGTGCATTGTGGGTTTTCATGTTTAAAACAGCCATTTAAAAAAAACTATTTTGTTCTTGTAATAATATAAAGACATTTCTTTCCACAATAAAGCACCTTTTGCGCAGTGGAAAGGTTTCATGGATGTTAAAGGTTATTCAAGGATGCCAATAAACAACCTTTATTTTTAAGAGTGAGCATTTTTACACTGTTTTGATGTAAAAAATTCCAACCATTATTTTCAGTGTACTATTTGTTGCTTTACTATTATAAACACGCAATGTTTGTGTGACCCGATTCAATGATGTGTCCCAAGAGAACAGGGTTATTTTTGTTATTGAAACATACCTCTTTCTGCTGCTTTGATGTCATAACCAAGCCAATCAGTTCCACCTGTTTCACAGTATAAAGATCTCTTCTGCAAACTGTCATTTTCACTGGCTCAGTGACATATGACAGAGCTCATTGCCACATTTAATAGCCCCAGACAGTAGCAATAAACACTGAAGAAGAACTCACACTGCTTTTCTTCGAGTCTGCTGAAGGTGAAACCACATTGAGCATTGTTTGCAGGTCCAAGCCAAGCACTTGGTTTCTCTTGGTTATAAAGAAAGAGAAAAGCAGTTATCAAGAACAGATTGTTAGCTGGAAAGTTTCTAAAAATACTTAAAAATGTAAGTCAGTTCCAGGAAATCTTCAACCTCCCACAGGCATGATATGCTCACTGCTATCACCTTGCGCATCATATGATTCATTTTCAAATGATGTTTGTTCGCCCCATCCTTTGGTTGCGCACAGCATGCTGCAGTTTACGTCAGATTGTCGTAAGGATGTGACTTTTGAAAGCTGCATGTCAGATGATTTGTTGATTCTCCACCTCACCGGAAATGCTATAGACATTTCTGCCAAAAAAAACCAAAAAAACATTCAAATGTGAAATCTTTCTCCACATGTATTTTGATTAAAAAAAAAACTGGAAATAAATGGCATTTAAATGCAGTAAGCAAACCTCACACAAACCAGTCTTTCTCCACATCCTGCCGTGTCCGCTCTAGCTGTTTATATACCCAGGCCTGAAGCAGTGGGCAGCATCCAACCGTCAGTTGTCCAGCTTAGACCATTTCCATTTTGGTCAACCTCAGAGTCAGAGTAATTTGCACTGGCTTTCTTGTACAAGCAATGGTAATGATAATGCGTATAAACCCAGCAAATTCTGTCATTCGTGCATCTTTTCATTTTTACAGTATGAAATGTGAAAGAAGAGTCAGATTTCTTTAAATTTCAAACCAAACCATTGGTCATGTGTTAAATGACTACAGCTTACACATGTGGTTTCAAGCCTTGCTATGCTTTCATATGGAGTGGATTGAAAATTCTAGCATTATTAACTCACCCTCATGTGAGTTAACACAAAAGGAAAATCTTCACACTTCTCTTTTCCATATTGGATGATCAGCAATGCCCCCTGAGGAGAGGAAGATGCTATACAGAATAATAGCTAAAATAGCCTGTCTACATTGGCATTTGCCATATGCTGATGTTGTTCACTTATATGTGTTTGATGATAAAGTCATTAAATTATGAGAAAATGTTTATTCTATTTAAAAGCCATTTTAAAAATCCAGTAGATTTTCCCATTTATTTTTAATCACTCAGTACTTCTTAAGTCAACCAGCACTAAGATCAATCTCAACTATGGTGGTCGTGATATCAGCTTTTTCACTACACGGTTATTGAGGTCTCAGAAATTCCCAATAACGATATAACTTTATGTTTAAGTGTTTTTGAAATAACTACCTTTTTTAAACTTATTTTTCAGTGATGAGGGCTCTTTTTTGATAAGCATTGCAATATGAATACACATTATTCTTATAAAAATACCTGAGATTGTTTGAAAAACACAAACCATATACTGTTGTAGTCGTGTGCTGATTCACATCTTTGGCTGCCTTCCACTCCACTTTTAGACACGCACTCGCAAACTTTCCTAAGCACTTCCCCTCTGGGGAATCACAGCTGCCATTTTGAAGTGGACAAGGGAAGTTAATGTGCACCCCAGAAGCTGAACCCTCGATTTTGACTGAGGGAGCGAGTCTGCTTCATATGCACACTTTAGGCTGCTCTATAGACCACAATGCAACATGCAATGCAAACAACTCTATCATATCTAAATGATTTTTTTTTACGTTTATAACAAACCAAACATGCCTATATACATAAAGGATGCTGCACACAATAAATTCGCAAAGGGAAAAATGTAAACAATAAACCAAGACGGATACTGATGCTGCGTCCGAAATCGCTTACTTCCCTACTATATATAGTACGCACAAAACAGTTTGCGAGGCGAGTAGTACTGTATGTCCAAATTCATAGTAGGCATATCATGGACACTTTCCTATCCCATGAGGTTCTGGGTGTTACAACGTGAGGCAGGCAAGAGTGCGAGATCATGTGCAGAGGGTTTAATGACAGGCTCAGGGTGATACAAGGGTGGTCGTGGAC
>JAUCMU010000021.1:11629221-11658803 GCA_032275025.1 Enteromius treurensis | reverse complement strand
CCATCACAAAGAGGCACAAAATCTCTCTCCAGAACATTCTCTTACACCGTTCCTGGCTGGTGGAATGATCTTCCCATCGCTCTCAGTATCCTTCAGAGAATTGCTGGATTACTTCACCCAGGAGAAGTGAGGCCTCCTTGCCCTCAAAAAGGTTTTTAGCCTAGCATTAGGCATCTGGAATTTTAGGTGCAACTAGTGTTGTAGCTTGACCTACTTTAACACTGGAAGCACGATAAATTGGTTTTAGAAAAGACTATATTGATCTTTAGTTCTGGCACAGTGTTATCGTGCCCTATAGCTCAGAACTCAGAAAGGCTTGACATACACAGAAAAGCATGCAACTTGGATAGGAGGAGGAGGGGGGCTATCGTTAACTTTAAGAGCAGCGAACCCTTCATATTTGCGTCGTTTCCAGCCCATAAAGTGAGCCCATGGGTGTATAATAATGGCTGTGAGTGTGCATACGTGTGCGTGTGTTTTCCTTTTTCTAGTTATTTTATGTCCCTGCATCCTATATCCCCAGGCTCATATTTTCCATGGTGAGCAAGTGCCTCAAAAACTGCAACCGTTACACATTGTTTTTCCATTTCTATCTCCGATTCTCCTGTGATATCATTCATCTATTTTTCATCCTCACATTTGAAGGAACAGTTCTGTCATCATTTACTGTCTTTTATAAATGCATTTGATTTTCCATGAATGGTGACCACTGTGGTCATGCAATTTTTCCCTTTCTAATTCTTTTATCATGTTTTTTTTAATTTTTAATTTTTTGGTCCCTATCCACTTTTATCATAAGGAAGAGAGCAGTGGTAAGGTTAAGTGGTAAAACGTTTCCTTGCGTGTTCCTCAGAGTAAATAAAGACAAAGTTTTGTAATGACATGAGGGTGAGGAAATGATGACAGAATTTTACATTTTGTGTGAACTATCCCTTTAACCTCAATTAAAGTTGAGAGTTTAAGTAGCGAGTCTAATTCAACTTGTAAAATCCAGTTTGTCTCATAAACTGTGCTCCATTTGTGTCTCCGTTTCATCGCGGCGTTTGCTTAAGTAGTTTTGCAGAAATGTTCCTGAGCATACCTCGATTAAAACAAGCTGTCCTAACAAAATACACAGCCGATCCAAACAGCTGGAAGAGCAAAACGATGACGCTCAAAGACTGCGTGTTTATGAAAAGACAGGGTGGGGATAAGGAGGCGCAGCCCGGCTAATAAGGTAATACTAAGAGCTTTTTAAAACTGACCTCAGGTCAGTTATCGAATGTTTTTTTGACTCAAACATAAGAGGTGTGGGTAGGCCGTAACTTCAGCAGCTGTAATTGAAAGCCAGATTTACAAGACAGCTGCTGCTGATGAAGGTCTTGATTCATTTTCATCTGCAGTTGATTAACATGGGACTGTCCGCAGTAAATCTCTTTTTTTTAGAACTGTTTTTGTTTTTTCTGGGTTCAGTCGACGAGACAGCTTTCAGACATTCATAAGCTCTCTTTGGGTGTATTTCCAATCACTGATCAGGAGTAGGAATGCCATTTGCTCAAAAATGGGTCGTCGATATTTTCAAAAGGAGTTGCAGAAAAAGGGTTTTAAAAGGGTGAAGAAAATGCTTACTTTTCTACTGTATCTTGTAGCTGATGTCACATCCAGTCAACCTCTTGAAACAATTCCTTAACTCAGCTATGTATAATATTTGCTAATGCCAGAGTAAATGTAGTTGCTGTAGCATTTCAAACTTTTTTGTTGAAAATGTAGCTTACATTTGTCAATGAATTTTAAAGGTTATTCTGAATTCAAAACATGTACACTAGCATTCAAAAGTTGGAGGTTAGGAGTAAGAGTTTTGAAACAAGACTATTATGCTTCTCTAGGCTGCATTTATTTAATCAAGATACAGCAGAACTGGTAATATTGTTTTCTTGATTTCTTTTAATAGATTTTAAAATGTAATTTATTCCTGTGATGAAAACGCAGAATTTTCAGCATAGTTACTCCAGTCTTTAGTGTCATATGATCCTTCAGAATGCATTCCAAAACACTGATTAATAGAAATATCAAAATTATAGCATGTATTAAAAAAAAATCTTTGTGACCTCAAACTTTTGAACGTTCAGAAATAAATGTAGAAAAGCTGTCACTGGGACGGTACCTTTTTAAAACTTATTTTTGTACCTAAAGGGTCCAATTTGGTACCTTAAATTTACATCTTAGTACATATTTGAACCTAATAAGTTCAAAAGTGTACCTTTTAAAAGGTACTGCCCCAGTGACAGCTTTTACCTTTATCTCTGAGAATGCAGGGAAACACTATATATAAATTACTATATGTATATATATATAAACACTTAAAATGCATAAATCTTAAAATAAAAGTGTCATCAATCACTTCTAAAGACATCAGCATTTGTTGTATTTTGTATCCCTACCATGCTTTACTCTTTTTTTTTTATCAACAATGCTGACATAACCAGTGAGTTTAAATGGTAAACAACATCATGGTTATGATAAGACTAGTACTAACCTGCACTAACCTGGTCTAAGCTGATCTTTCCAGCAGGGCTGGTATAAGCCAGTCTAATTAGAGAGATGCATGCCAAAATGGACATGTTGTGTGTCAAACCCTGTAGAAAGCTGTAAACAAAAGAAAATCAATGCAAAACGCAGAATAATTACGGGTTTGGAACTGCACTGGGTCACTTAATGTACTGCACAAACCATTTAAGATAAACCAAAGCAGACAATACTTTAATAAAGGACAGCTAAACCTTATCATTGGTGCTGTGAAGTTGGTTCACTTTGTGCAGTGCGCATCTGACATTCCCATGAAATACCCCAGAAACTTAAAATATCTGTTCCCCTTTCTTGTTCTTGCCAGAGGCACTGCCAACACAAATAAATGTTGCATATTGACACTGCTCCTCATTTTAGGTCACCAAATGGCTGAATACACTGTGGACATGGGAAGGACTGGTTATTTTTAGGTAAATTTGTTGCAAATAGTGAATTCCAGTATATATTTGGACAGTTTAGCAAACAGTTTTCCAAGCAGCAACAAGGTCCACCCATTTACTGAGACAAGTTTAGCCTTGAGGGCAACATTAGTCTCTAATTGTTTCCTCACCGGTTAACTAGACAAATGTACACAAGACCAACAGGTAAACAACAACATTTTACAGTGATGCCTCAAAAACGGTACATTTCACAGCACAGTGGTGAAGTACGATTTATATATTTATTGATTAAGCAGAATTCGTAATTATATTATCACGACATTTGCATAAAAGGATGAATATATAAAGATTTCCACTAGCAAATGCTTAAACAGAATGTTCTATAGTGTTACAACCAAACAAACTACTTTGTTTTGCTTGAAATATGTGCTATATTAATTGAAATAAATGCCACTTGGTTTTATAGTCACACGCAATCTGGAATACTTGATTCTGATTGATCATAGTCTTATATTTGTGTTTAATAACTGCTAAACTGTATAAGTGACCATTTTACTGATATACTTGTTAATATCATTATTTCATGTCTGTTTGTTTACATGTTTGGTAAGCAATTGGCAAATGGTAAACGCCATGGTCATTATTGCAAAATACATGGCTTCAGAATTACCTAATCACCCTGATTTAGCAATAATGGTTTTGACACCATATGCTATACTTTACACATACTGTGCCACAATATACTTGCAAATACCGTAATACGTACACTTCTGCTTTTTTGGGGCTTGCTTAAAGGAAAAGTTCACCCAAAAAAATTACCGGAAAATTCTGTCCAAAACATTAACACCAGCCCTAGTAGGTTTAACCCTTGCGAGGGCAGAGCTTGGCATCCGGCTCGAACTTCCGTGTCCGTGTGACCCCCCCTCGGAGGAAGGTGAAGACCAATGGCAGAGCGATGCAAGAACGGGGTGCGGAAGGAAGGAAATCAAGCTTATTTAATGCGGAGACGCTAGGTTCCGATTGGGTGAACGGATAATAGGCTGATTGAGGAATGCGAAGCAAGCCGTGGCTAATTATTCCTACGTGCTTCTCCCGATCTAACGAACTTCCCATCTAGCTTTTTTTCTTGTCAGTGCATAACACATACAAATATATTCTGCTTAACGTCATTAAGGATAAAAATGTATTACTGTATATCTTATAATGCTTTGCCACTTGCCTGATGAAAGCACTGTGCAATAGAAGTAGCGCTTATCACAAACAATAAAGCATGAAATCATTGTTTGAGTTCTGCTCTGCTAATTTAAGCAGAAGAGTGTGTATAAATGTAATACACAGTTTATATTAGAAGGTTTGCAGCTGTTCTGTCATCTCTTCTGTCAAGGTAAAGCTGACTGTATGAAGTCGACACAGATGTTAGAAGTCTGATAGAAAGGTTTCTTTTCATCCCCTTAAGTTCCATTCTGTTTCCGTGCAGTACTTTAGTGAAAAAATAACAGCCATTTAAAAACGATGTAGGAAAATAAGGGAGAGTATAAAAGGGAAGAGAATGAATGAGTCAGCGCAAGGTTGTCATGTGTCAGCTTCTGAAGAGGAGGCGTCTCTGCCGCATGTTGGCTGACCTGACAAAGAGAGCTAAAGAAATGCTGGACAGCTGCAAACGCTCAACTTGCAGGAAATGGGATTTGGGTTTGGGGGCATGACTCTCTTTATATGAGAGAGACCTCTCGCTGGTGTTTAGACAAGACCTCAGATGAGAGGTGGCACGGAGAAAAGTATGGTACAAGTCATGTGCCTTTTCATCTTTTTCTGATGACGTGACAGAATCTCTGCAGGCCTTGTGCTGTGGAAAAACATTGAGAAGATTCCACACTCGAAAAAATAATTATTTGGCTGAACTTCATTTGGTTGTTGACAGTGGTTTTAAAACTTTGGAAATAGGTTTTCTTAACATTGAACTAAACTGTAAACTGAAACTGGACTGGAAGCATAACTAAATTGAGTTAAACAATCGAGTGGCAGACTGAATTTCAAACAACTTTATCTTTTAAGTGTATATTTCGTACCAAAATGTATTCAAAATTTTACACACACACACACACACACACACACACATATATATATATGTTAGTTCATGAAATCAAGATGATCTTAATCTTTTCTCTGCAGTAATCAGGGCCAAGGTGGTTGGAAAAAAAGAAGTGGACTCTGGGAATGATATTTATGGGAACCCTATCAAGAGGATCCAATACGAGATTAAGCAGATCAAGGTGAGGGATGAAGATGACGGCTGTGACCTACAATGAAAATGTTTTGCAGTGAAAAAAACAATATTTCGTTGTCCTCTATTAGATGTTCAAAGGCCCAGATCGCCACATTGACGTGATCTTCACCGCTCCCTCGTCTGCGGTGTGTGGGGTGACGAATTTGGACACTAACGGCAAGAAGGAGTACCTCATCTCAGGTAAAAGTTGGTCTTTTCACTACAGCTGTTGTTTTTGGTCAAATAAATGTACAGTCTAACCACATAATGCTATTGGTTACTGCCTTCACAGCAAAGCACTTGCCAGTTGGCGCATGCTTCACTCAAGGCGATCTGTTTTCAGACAGGACAGAAGTTTACAAACCGTGACTCATTGATGTACAATGTGCTGAATTTACTGCTGGGTTTCAATACTCTTCTTTTCTCTCTGATGAACTTGCTGAGCAGGCAAATCTGAAGGGAAAAAGCACAGAATATAAAAGAACGTCAAAAGATGAACACAGACAACTTCTGGTTTCCCCATCTCAGATCATTCCAGCAAAGCCCAAATTACAGAGTTGACAAGGCAGAGGTCTGTGGAGGGTAGCAATTGCCTTTAAAGCCCAAGTTTTAGAGGAGGAGGGGAGGTAAAATAATGAGAGAGCTGATCCTGTAGCGCGGAGTAACTGCTGAGGTTGTGTTTTCAAGGCACACATTCCCTTCTCCACACCAAGTAGAAACTTCCCAGGTTTCACATCGTAAGCAGTGCAAACCTTTGGAAACCTTGGCTCCGGGCAAAAATAGAAACCATCTTGAGGTTGTTAGTTCATTGTATTTGTATGTTCCCTCCCATTTTGTGAAGCCCCAAATTGTGGTTAGCTACTCCTGTTCTCCACCATCAGGGTTCACATGCTTTAGCATGTAGTGTTTTACCCCAAATCTCTGCTTTGACTCTGCAGTGACCTCCTTAATGTGGTTCAGTCATAATCCAGAACCACTGATGACTAACAGAAGGGTTCGGTTTATAAACGTGGCAACTTGTTTTCGTGTTCTCGTGTGCTGTTATTTTGTCTGTTGGACCACGCTATGCATGTGACTATCAGATGTTCGCAGACGCTTCAGATTGTTTTGTCTGCACATTGTGTTTCCAGGCAAGGCGGAGGCCAATGGCAAGATGCATGTGACTCTGTGTGATCTCATCATGCCCTGGGAATCCATGAGTGCCACTCAAAAGAAGAGCCTCAGTCAGCGCTACCAGATGGGGTGTGACTGCAAGGTGAGTACTGTATACAGTATTTCTCCTCAGGACACATAATAATCATTACATGCTGTCAACCTGGGCTGTGCACAATTCACAACTTGGGCTGTTTACTTTCTTTCTTTCTTGATTTCTTTCCACCCATTTTTATACTGTGTCTGTCTATCTATCTATCTATCTATCTATCTATCTATCTATCATATATCCATTTATTCTTCCCCCCACCTATCCATCCACCCATCCATGCAATTCTCTATTCATAATTCTATTTATGCATTTGTCCATGTCTTTCTTTCTGTCTATCTGTCTGTCTATCTATCTATCTATCCATCATGTATCCACTTATTCTTCCCCCCTATCTATCCATCCACCCATCCATGAAATTCTCTATTCATAATTCTGTTTATGCATTTGTCCATATCTGTCTATAATGCATCCATTTATTCATCCACCCCATCCATCCATCCATCCATCAAATTATGTCTATTCATAATTCTGTCTATGCATACATCACTGTTTATCTATCTATCTATTCATCCACCCACCTCATCTATCCATCTGTGAAATTGTCTATTCATAATTCTATTTATGCATTTGTCTGTCTATCTATCTACTGTATCATGCATTCATTTATTCATCCATCCAAATCATCTATCCATCCGTGAAATTATGCCTACTCATAATTCCATCTATCTATATATCTTTCTATCTATCTATCTGTCTGTCTATCTATCTATCATGCATCCATTTTTTCATCCATCCACCCCATCTATCCATGCATCAAATTATGTCTATTCATAATCTTATCTATGCATACATCAGTGTCTGTCTATCTATCCATCTATCCATTTATTCATCCATCCATCAAAGGTCAATTCATAATTCTATCTATCCATGTCTGTTAGTCTATCCATCCTTCCCTCCATCAGGCTTATAAACCTTAAACTTTTCATAAAATGTGGAATTCTTCACACATTGTTTTTCAGTGCATTGTTTGGTATTTATAGTACCAAAGATTTATTTTTTGGCATTTTTGCCTTTATTAGATAGGATAGATCACAACTGACAGGAAGTGAAGCTGTAGCGAGATAGGGGATAGGATCAAGCAAGGTCTGCGAGGCGAGACTCACGACGCCCAAAGAGCAATGGCACTGAATGTTGGCGCACTGCCCATGAGGCTATCGGCTCAGACCATTTTGCTGCATTTTTAATTGTCAATGCACTCCTTGCACTAATTATCCAAATAAATTGAGAGCAGAAGTATTCAAAAACAGTTTTTGAAAAGAGACTTTGTGGTGGACTGTTTTTGATTTAAGTCAGTAAGCGTCTACCTAGCTTATATTTAATCATAAAAAAATATACAGCTATCATTATCACACCCTGTTAACAAACATTGTTTTTCTTGCACCCAGATAACACGCTGTGCGACCTTCCCTTGTGAGATCAGCGCCCCGGAGGAGTGTCTGTGGACAGATTGGGTGACGGAGAAGATAATTCAGGGGCGCCAGTCCGACCACTACGCCTGCATCAAGAGAGGAGACGGCTCCTGCGCCTGGTACCGTGGAGTCGCGCCACCCAAGAAGGAGTTTCTGGATGTGGAAGACCCTTAAAGTATCTTTCGCCACTCTCCACATCACCCAATCTGAGATTCTTACAAATATCATAGATAAGGTGTAAGTTAATATCGACATAAAGACAAAACTACCAAATTGAAATTGAAACGTCTTAAGGCTAGATTAGTGTACAGTCTTCATTAGATATCGCAACAAGAGACAGAATGGAGCGAAAGTAACGACCCCACCTAAGGCTGGCACCCAGAAAACACTCCCCATCGTATGAGGGACAATCTTTAAAACAAGAGCACTTTCCGCCCCCCAAAACAGCGCTTAGATTTCTCTCTGCATAAAGACTGAATCATCTCTACAATCTCGCAAAAACTGCAGTCTCTCAGCTCATTTCGCTTTCTCCGTTTCTGGTATTCTGGTCCAAACCCACACGGGGTGGTAGTGAAAGTATTACTTTTGAAGGTAGTGTAATTTCCCAAAGCCATGCCAATTGGTCCACTCAGATAAATGGTGAGGCAGGACTTCCCAGATAGTTCAAAGATGTAAGGGGACCTGGAAAGAACTTAAGACAGCTGGGATTTGGGGGGAAAAAACAAAACAGGAAAATTAAAGACCAAAGTCAATGTCGCTAGGCATGAATTTGTGACAGAAACAAAATTGTGCTGCTGACCAAATTTCAGAATGTTGAACTGTTATATATGAAGCCGTTCTTCATTTCACTTCCACAGTCTTTCATCATTGCTTCATGGCGTATCCTTCGCATATACGAAAAAAGAAGGAATAACAATGCAGGCATCTATTATTCTGACGACTAGAACTAGTTATAAAGTCCTCTCTAATTAGATTTTTTATGCACATTTACGAATCGAACATCCCTAATTTGTTTTGTCAATATGTCTGTTTACCTTTCTGAACCTTGTCTCAAACGCCCACGATGAGTTTTATGCATTTATTCCTCTGTTAATAGTTCGATGATGATACTATTTGAACTTGTTGCACTTTTTAAAGACAAAACCAAGAGGACCGTCTCCTCTTTTTTTGCAATTCTCATTTTCAATGCTTTTGTTATTGTTTTGCGAATGCTTCACCTTTAAGAAATACAGCATCAGTTATCCAAGGTCCTAGTGAGCTGTTTTATCTTCCGTATTGTTCTTATTAGATTATGTACCCGAAGAGGTACGCAAGACTTTAGTTGCCATGGTAATGGGAAGACCCTTCGTTTTGCCCTAGAGTAAAACAAGGCTGATTGGATTGGCATGCAAAGACACAGGCCTATAGCATGCACTGAGAAATTGGAAACAATGAGCGAGGTTCCTTCCTCCTGTGATGTCAATAAACTCAGGAGTTTATTGGCAGCTTGAGAGGAAGGCACAGAGAGTTCGGTTGTTGCAGCTGTCCCCTGATTGGGCGTTGCCAAGTCACGTGATTGACTGAGGGTGAGGCGTTAGAATACTAGTTGCTAGGCGCTTCGTCAGGGTGAACCAAGTGGCCCGATGTGGTCATAGTGATTGAGAGAAAGAGAGAGAAGACAGACTGAGGTTGAACTGACGAAAGCAACAATAACAGTGTTGATCGATTTGAATGCATCATAATCATTGTATAAAATCAACTCCAAAATCATTTGTATTGACAAAGGGAGCATTCTTATGGGTAATCGTTAAATTCATGCCTTTCTCTTTTGGCTATCAGTGTTCCAGCATAAATGTACGAAGCTGTTTTTTTGAAGTGTGATTTAAATTAAGATTTTTGTTTCAATATCCTCACATCTTTCTTCATACCAGAAGCGTTGTCTTAAACGAGCTTGAACTCTTACAAATAGTCTATATAAATCTACAAGGTTAATGTTTTAATATGCATCGAGCTATAACTACTTAAACTGCTTTGTATGAATTGTTATTGAACTTTAATGGCGTAAGTTAAATGATTTTGTTTCCACGTTTCTTCTTTTTTAATGTGTTATTACCTTTGATTTGTATGATCATTGTGTTATTTTTACCAGTCTTTGTCTTTCTCTTTTATGATTTGCTGAAAAGAGCAGGAATGTGAGGCCTAATGTCTGAACCACATGATAAAAGTTGTGGTAGAAGAACCAGACTATGCATGTCTTTGATGCTTTGTGTAATTCCCATGTGGACGTTCACTTGACGGATAAATATACAGTATTACCAAATAAAACATTAAACGACATCAGCTCGACCCATTAGTATTTTTAAGTCTATAAAAATATGTGTATTTCTGCATGAAGTAATGTTCCATGTATATTTCAGCATACTGTATATATGCATATACACACTTTCATGTAATTATTAATTTATTTCAGATTGCCCAAAAAGTGCTTTCCTTCACAAAACTTTAATGATCAGATACTGCCCTCATGTGGCAGGAATGAACATTGAGCGCACAGTTGTAGATAAAATAAAATAAACACAAGGTCCCCTTTGGTTCAACTCCCATGAGTTATCACCGACCAGGGGTTTATTTCGACAGCTGTCTGTTTATTTCATCATCTTGTAATGATGAAAACAACAAGTACATAACTCAGATAGTTCGCAGTGAGGGCAGGCTATAGACCAAACGAGTACCATGAATGTTTTTTAAGGCACACTCAAAATACTCTTTCAAACTGATGTTTATGAGACTGAATTTATGCTTGTAACTGGTATGTAAACATTTATTTATGATCTGACTGTATATTCCTAAGTATCTGACATATTGAGAAAAACCTGATAAAATGATTTCACTGATGGCTTCAGAAGCTATTAAAGCATTAGACCTTTAAAAAGACTCTTCCTGAGAGATGTATGTGGTAAATGACAGCGTTTGGCATCTCAGATTTTTCGATCTGTCCCAGATTATTCAGGGTAGATCATATACAACAGGAACAGATGAGCAGGGCAACTGTACCAGGTTTATCCAATGTCTATAAATACAGTTTTATAGACTTCGATTCACAAATCAAAATGATTTTGTTCTGCAGTTCGGGCCAAATCTAAAAAAAAATATACATAAATTATGCTTTCGTGCATGAAAACCTTTCTAGTTTATGAAATAAACCTCAAATCTAAAAAGCTTCTTTTTAGCAGTTTCTTTAGCAAAAATGGTCAAAAAGAGCTTCTAATTGGCCGATGACTTGTGCATTCAGTGATTCGCCAGCACTCACAGTCCCTTGTTAAAGTAAACATAACTGACACGGTCCCCGTACTGAGAAATTATGGATTCCCTGAGCTCAGGTTCCAGTTTGGATACAGCCATGGAACTGCAAATCAAAGGGCAAATGATTGATTAGTTTGGTATGGCTCAGAGTCAACAGCTGTCGTTAAAACATCAGAATGAAGCATTTTAAAGAGAGACAATGGAAGAAGCAGCTGCAAAAAGTTGCATGAATAAGCTTAATGCCATATTGAAAAATATGCCATATTTGCTCTATCCACTACTAGTTATTAAAACTGTAGATGTGTACGTTATTATATCAGTTGCCCACCAATGGATCCTCTGCAGTGAATGGATGCAGTTAGAATAAGAGTCCAAACAGCTGATCAAAATATTATAATCCACAACAGACTCCAGTACAGTCTTGAAGTTAAAAATATCTTAATGACATATTTCATTTCTTATTTCACCCATTCACCGCAGAGACTCTATTGGTGAGTAAATGATGTAACGCTAAATTTCAATGAGGAAACCAACTTATCTATATCTTGACTGGCCTGAGGGTGAGTATGTTTACTGCAAATTTTCATTTTTGAGCAAACTATTCCTTGGAATAGATACTATCACTTCAAATAAAATGCTGAACGGCATATACAATGTATGCAAACTTTACCATCTTTGAGGAAACAGTGAACACGCTGCAGGCACCATGAAGATCAGACTGTGAAACAGAGAAGGGCATGTTGTCATTTCTTCTACTGAAACAATATCTCATATATAATTTGAGATATATCAATCCTTGCTATTTTCATAATAAGAAACGTGATCTCGTACAAGACGCCAACCATCATGACTTGCAGTGGCCCGTGAAGAAATGTGATTTTCTGCAACAGATTGGAAGAATCAAACAAAGGCATATGTTTAACATAAAATCATACACACACACACCGCAAGGGGTTTATAGCCTTTACAGACACACGAATCCCAATATTTTTAAGATTATCTGTGCAAGACTAAATTGTTAATGATTAATAAATTCTACACAAAGCACATTAAACCATTAGCTAATGTTCATTCAAATAGTTAAAACCATTTGAAACCTGTATGCACTGATGATAACCGGTTGTCATGAGAATGAGTTCTAAGACAGAGTGAATTTATAACAGAAACACCTGCAGATCATAAACTGGCTATTTATTACTTCTTCTTTCCATTGCGTGCTCCTTCAATCAGGCTCACCTGCATGAATCTGTATTTTTCAAGCCTCTGCATAATAATAGGGAGTATGACTGGAAAGAACAAGGAAAGCCGATCAGGATTCAACATTGACTGGTGAGTGAGGTGAGGGCTGCTTTATTTTAGCACTGAGATCTGATAACAGCGGCCAAACTCTTTGCACTTACTCATGCCTGGCGCTGCCATGGTAACTCGAGAGATGACCACCTGTGTGATGCCCTTGACAGCTGCTTTCTATGACAAACACAGACTGTATAACTTGAGAACGCTCATAATGTAAAAAGGCTTCTTACCATTAAACAGATTATTCTAAGCACTAAACACATCAAATCTACTTAAACGAAAGTTTACATACTTGGGTATGTATGAAATGTAAATGAAAATAAATTGTTATATCAATAATAGATATCTTAGATACATTATAAAATATACAAGGATGTGATGTAAAAATTAATGGTACGTAGGTGATTAATTTCTGTTGTTCATTTGTCACATGGAATATACGCCGTTTCTTCAGGGCAGTGCTAAATAACGAATAAATGTTTTAATATATAATTTTCTGCTCGTTTACAGGTTTTGAAAGGAGAATGTAAACTTCAGAGCAGAGCTGTAACTAGTTCATGTGAGATAAATGCTCCTCACCCTCGAGTGGCCCAGTTTATTTCCATCTTCATCTGTCACAGCGATGCCGTGCAAAATCTCCCTGTATGAGAAAGAATAAACCTGAATTAATATACTTAATATAGACATGCCAACCTAGTAAGACCCACCTAAATAAAAGATGGCAAGAAACATAAAAGGGTCTCACTGTTGTCTCATCATTGGAATGTTCACACAGTTAGCCGCAGCCACGGCAGCGAACGGCACCCAGCGAGCCACCAGTGGAGGAGCTTTCTGAGAAGACAAGATGCTAAATAACACTTGGATGATGTGTAACCACTTCTTTTGATGACGGCAAAAGAAGAAAAGCTTGATTGTTCATGCGCATCTACTACAAGTTATATATGCCTGCAACAAGCAAATATACAAAAAAAGAAAATTAAGTAAACATATTTCTAAAATTGAATGTCTATTATTTACAATTTGCTTTGTATGTGTTTATACGTACTGCATGTGTATGTACTGTACATAAATGTGTGTGAGATATACGAGACAGATTTTAATATTATTGAGCCATTTTGGGGTGTTTTGGAGGAGCGAGTCGAGAAAATGTTTGTATCTGATATTTTCAAGACAAATTGGTGCTGTATTATTTGCCACAAAAGAATGCCCTACACCATATTAAGTAACTCTTTCTGATCCTAAACTTTTGGACGGCAGTTTATATAATCATATATCATGTATACTTTTAGTCTTGTGGCTGTATTCATTTATCTTGAAATACTACTGTAAGTACATTACTATACTTGATACTTGAAGTTAATTTAAATTATATTAAATTATACTTGAAATTATATTAAAATATCGATTTTAATCAGCTGCATATCACAGATCCTGTCCGTAGACGTTCCCTTAACTATTTATAAGAGGCTGAGTAATACCTTTGTGTAAAGGTTCAGACCGACCGCAGTGGCCAGGGCTGTGCTTGTTGCCGTCACATAAGCTACTCCAATCTGCCTGAGCAAAGAAGATACACACAACAAAAAAACATATCTGTTACTGAAGCTTATCTGTTATTCCAAGCTCCTTCCCAGACATCTGTTAATATATCACTAGTAGGCATCATGGGACAGTCACATTTTAATATATATTTAATATCTTGCAAGTGAGTAAAGTTCAAAGAAAGAAGTCACAGGAACTTACTTCGGTGTGATGGGGGAGGCAGCATTGCGATTGGTGTAGTTGACCAGAGCGTTAAATGACTGGTTAACCCACTGCCAGAAAACCACAGCAGGAACTGTCCTACACAACCATAAAAAAAAAATTGTATATAGTACAATCTGCTATAAAGAATTCTACATTCTAAATATACTACAAAATAAATCATTATGATATATATATATATATAAAAAATATTAGCAGTAACAAAATTGATTTTTCAACACTTACCTGTAAAACTGAAGCATGAACCCCGTGATGGCCATACCCCCAGGCACCTGAAATGACATTCTCCCTATCAAGTTCATCCTGTCACCTGTGTCAGGATGAAATGCAGAGTCATACAGCTTCTTGGCATAGTGTAGCTGCTCCTCTGTAGTGCCAGGAGGAGCAGAGCCAGCTCTGGGGGAGAGAGGAAGTGACAGACAGAAAGTAAGAAACAGGAAGATGAGAGATAGATCACCTCATCAAATCAAGTCATTCCTCACCTGCAGCTCTCCACTAAAGCTTTGGCTTCATCTAGTCTGGAGTCAGGCAGCAGAGCAGTGCGACAGTCAGTGATGTTGAAAAAGTGTTTGAGACGGCCCATGAATGTGGATTGATCCCAGCGTGGGGCGTCGATATCAAAGCCCTTCGGAGCTTCCATGGTTCTCTCGCTGCCTCCAAAGAGCCTGAGTGACAAACAAGAGAAAACAATATTTATTCAATGCATTGATAATCTCCAGTTCTAGTCCACGGGGAATAGATTAGGCTAGGACACAAAGAGCAAAACAAATGTGACGTTTCAGATGAAATGTATATTCTGATGCGACTAAAGTTGTCTAAAACACAAAACGCAATATCTGATTCACAAATGGTGAATTTGTTTTCTGTAAAGTGTCAGTCCAATAGGTGCTTATTTGCTCTCTTTATTGGTGCAAACTTACAACTAACTGGTTTCTCATCTAACAACGTAGCGTAATTCCAAATGCTATGATAAGAAACAAAAAAAAAGGCTCTTACGGTGAGGCCAGCTATGCAAACAGATGTATGGATATCAGGGAAAAAATAAACCAGGGCCTTGACCAATAATCTTGACTAGTGAAAGTGAGAAATGGACTCCTGAGAGTCCTACATATGGCCAGTTCAGTCTCCTAAATAAAAAATCAATGTTTCCACTAATCCTTAACAAGTAGTTTCTCTCAAACAACATGGGTTAAAAAAGCATTTTAACCCATATTGAGAGAAATGACTTACAGAGGATACTATAAATATCAGTACACTGCAACATCAAGTGTACTTTACAGTCTGCATATGTCACATCTCAATGCAATGTATTACACACATAATTGAATGAAAGCAATACACGATTAACGCAGATGAAAGTGGACTAGATTTGACATTTGTAACGTCACTATTTACTGCAGTGAACTGAATTCACATGTACACAAAAGGCAATAAAAACAAGCAAATAAAGAACGACTTTTAATGGGTTTCAACTTGTCAAGACTATTTAGTTCATTTGTTTCCATACCGGTTTAACCTGAGTTACTGGAAGTTTAACAGAAAATGTGTAAAACATATACTGCGTTTAAAATAAAATATCATGAAACTAATACAAATATGTACATGTAACTATTTCAACTAGGTAGTATAAGGAAACAGACATCGACATGCAATTCAAAGTGTGCGTTCGTTTTAAAACGTCAGGATTTCTTAAACATTAAGCATGAAACCCACTTAAAAAAAAATTACATTAAACAAAGTAACGTTAGCAGCTATTTAGAAAGCAGACTGCATCAGAAAGACTGTAAGTAATCGTCCAGCAGCATGCTCCAGTTCATGTTCACTGTGCACAAGGACCCGGATGTGTGCTGTCAAAACATCAGACAAAATATCAAATATCAAATGTGTCGCATGAAAATACCTTTATAAAGTGACGTGACACTCTTGTTTATATCTCGTGGCGCTGCAGCAGCAGTAAAAAAAAAAAGCTGAAGTGGGTTAAACACTGTGATGATGTGGGCTTGCAACTGTGGAAGAGCACGTGGCATTCTACCTTCCAATCCCTGAAGAGAAGAATCTCCCTCCCCTTTTGCGCTGATAGGAAACCAGACTCGGTTCCGCGAATCGGTTCTCTCGAACAGTTCAAAAAGAGGATTCGAAAACAACTGATTCAGCTATTGTTGTTGTTGGATTGTGTTTATTTTCAATAAAAAATAGCTATTAAGTCCCAGTTCGATGCAGCTCATAAAACAAAAAAACAAAAAGGCATTTAGAAGCAAGCATGCAAAGTTCACTTCAAATGTTGTCGGAAAGGGACGACTCTCGGTTCAGTGAGTCGTAAACTAAATTCG
The DNA here is from genome assembly GCA_032275025.1 of Enteromius treurensis. Classification (NCBI taxonomy): domain Eukaryota; kingdom Metazoa; phylum Chordata; class Actinopteri; order Cypriniformes; family Cyprinidae; genus Enteromius; species Enteromius treurensis. Next base: position 11,642,253 of record JAUCMU010000021.1, on the reverse strand, counting down.
GAATAGCATAGCACGCTTATCATATCTGGAAAATATTTATTTATATATATATATTTGAGGTACAACAGACATGGTAAATTCATTTACTGGCCGTTTTTTATATTCACAAGTGTACATTTTTCTGCCAAAACGCTGCTTTATAGCCTTCAAAAATGAAACATTATACTGACAGAATATATAGTTTTTTTATTAAACAAAAGTTATTAAAATGTATATCTTTAATAATTTTAAACGGACATTAAGACCCCCGGTTATACAAATATTTATGTTACTTTTTTTTTTATATATATTTTTTTATATTTGTATTGGTAACGTAGATTTTAATATTTTACTAATACAAAATGTTCAACAGATTCGTTCTGATACATTTACATTTAACGTAGCCTATAATACATTACACACTTTACACAAAATTATATAATATTTATTATGTAGTTCTCTTTCAGTTCCACGCATCCTATTTAATCTGTGTGTACAGAACACTGTCAGCAGCAAAACAACAACATCATTGGAATCGGTAGGCTTAGTATAATTAATTTTTAAATAAATGTATTTAATTTTGTATTTAAATGAATAGTTCACTATGGCAATTAAACTTTGGTTAGCCTTAGTTTAAATCGGTTAGCAGAGCTAAATGTTTTCCGTGCACTACGTCACTTTTAGCCCTTCTTGGAATGGACGTGTTTTTGCGTACTACGTCATCCCCTCTTCCCCTTAGTAACCCTCAGCGGCGTCTCGGAGGCAGAATCACAAGATGGTGAGTTAAAGCGCTTACAATAAACATATTCTTACCTGTAGACGCTTTTTGTTTGATATTCAACATTCTCATCTCTGCCACACTGTAAAACTGAATCCTGTTAGCTGTGATGTCTGAGGAGATTTGTGGATTTGTTGTGATCAAGTGGTATTAAAGATGAGCAGCGGTTCTCGGTCGTGGATGAGATTAGCTTGCAGGACTGTTTAGGTGTCACGACTGTTCGAGAATCGCTTAAGTATAGCATCCTAAGTCTATTTGTATCCCTGTTTTATAGGAAGACTATCTAAAGATCTGTATTTTTTTAAATAACACATCCCCTGAACATTCATCGCTCCTCTTGAAACATGTTTGTTTGTTGATGCTCGTGCTTATGACGTCATGCTGCATGCATTGCATAAACTCATTGTATAATCTGCGCTTTTACTTGGTTTTCAGGGTTTGCTATCAATTTTAAGAAAGCTCAAAAGTACCCCTGACCAGGAGGTGCGGATATTGCTTCTGGGATTGGACAACGGTGGCAAGACCACTTTACTAAAACAGCTGGCGTCTGAGGATATCACTCATATTACTCCAACGCAGGTCATATAATTATTTAAGATGACTATAAGTTTTAATATACAGTACAGAAAATATCCATTGAATATACATTTGAAAAAAGAGGTGGTTACATAAAGCCAATTAGAGTTAATGCATGTGCAGAGTCATTTACTGAATCAGAAGCTTTTTGTCTATTTTCCTTTCTCTATAGGGTTTCAATATCAAGAGCGTCCAGTCACAAGGATTCAAATTAAACGTGTGGGATATCGGGGGTCAGCGAAAGATTAGACCATACTGGAGGAACTACTTTGAGAACACAGATGTACTGGTGAGATCATTTGTCCGATTTAAAAAGTCATCCCACAATCCACTTTGATTCCAAACACATTCATTTGGACACTCTTTTTGATTTCAGATTTACGTTATCGATAGCGCAGACCGCAAAAGATTTGAGGAAACCGGACAGGTGATGCTTTTCCGCTATTATTACTTCACAATTCCAAGTAGTTCATGCTTTTTAAATAAGTTAATTGCTCTCCATGCAGGAGCTGGCTGAGTTACTTGATGAAGAAAAGCTCAGCGGGGTCCCGGTTCTAGTGTTCGCAAATAAACAGGACCTGCTCACAGCAGCCCCAGCGTCCGAGATAGCCGAGGGTTTGAATTTGCACACCATCAGAGACCGAGTGTGGCAGATCCAGTCCTGTTCTGCCCTCACAGGAGAAGGAGTTCAGGTTGGTTTGGAATTACATTTTGTCAAATTTGACTTCAAAACAGTATTTGGACTAACTGACTCAAATGTTGTTTCAGGATGGCATGAACTGGGTCTGCAAGAGTGTGAACGCTAAGAGGAAATAGAGCAGGAAGGAATATAACCTTGACTTTGAAAAAACTGTCAGTAGGTTTAAGAAATGAAGGCATCCCTTCAAAACGGTTTCATTTTACTTTTGCCTCTCCTTTTGGGCCTGATTTTGATTTAGTATCCATACGATCATTTCATTAGTCTTTTAAACCCCAAATTAATTATGTACATTCATTTGATTTTACATTTGACTTGTTTTCGTTAGTACACTTCATTCATTCTGCCTTCATTTCTTGAGATGAATGACTTGTGCTTTTTCATTGAATGTTATAGTTATTTAGAGGATTTTGTTACTGAGACATTTAAAAAGTGACAGCCTTGTCCTACCAAACTGGCATTATTCACTGATAAAACACTCTTGTTACTAGGTCATATTTTTATAAGTTTTCCTGAGAGGAACAGAGATTAAGGTACCCAAATGCAACATACAACAGACATCAGTATATACAAAATATAAGGGGACCATCAATAGGATGTTTTTTGATAATTAAATGTAAATAATGTCCAAATATCAAATTATTTTCTGCATATATATACGGTCCAGCATTTAAGGATTTCTTAGAGCTCTATAATGTAAGTGGCCTGTACAGCTGTAATCTATACATTGATGAGTACAAGAGTACGTCTGTCGTCATCACATCAAGATTATTTCTGTAGCTTCTCTGAATGTTGTGTTGTGTGTGAAATTGCTGAGTAAAATACTGAAAACACGTGCGAGTGTGATGATTTATTGGACGGGAATTCTTTTAGAGTAAGTAACCGTACATTTATGTTTCTTTGTTTGATGGGAAATTAAGTCATTGCACCAGTGCTTTTACATTACGTTAGGATATCTGTCAGACACACACTCTCACAGCATATGGTGTTGACAGAGGCACAGTGACTCGCCAAGACACGCTTCACGTACACCTACACTCACGTGATATTGCTCATTATCCAATGCCGTTCCGAAACCACATTGTATATTCTGTATGCCATTATTTTTAACAGTAAAGATTTTAAATAAAAACAATCCTTCAGAATAAATAAGAGTTGTATAGGTGGCACTATTGTCCATGTTTAAAACATTGTACATAATTTTGTTTGATAGTTCTTGATACTCTATTATTTCACTTCACTGCTATATATGTGTGTGTTTGTGTGGAAAGTTAAGAACAGCATTTATGTGAAATAGAAATATTTTGTAACATTATAAATGTCTTAATCATCACTTTTGATAAATTTAAAGCATCCTTGCTAAATGAAAGTATTAATTTCTATAATTTATGTCCTCCTTGCACAAAAAAAAAAAAAAAAAAAATATATATATATATATATATACACACATATATAGTGTGTACGAAAGTATTTAGACCCACTTTACATTTTTCACTCTTTGTTATATTGCAGCCATTTGCTTAAATCATTTAAGATCATTTTTTTCCTCATTAATGTACACACAGCATATTGACATACTTAGGGCCATGTGATATTTCGGTTTTCATTTTTAAACAATCTGCAAAAATGTCAACAATTCTGTGTTTTTCTGTCAATATGGGGTGGTGTGTGTACATTAATGAGGAAAGAAAATGATTTTAGCAAATGGCTGCAATATACCAAAGAGTGAAAAATGTAAAATACGTTCCGTGCCCACTGTATACATAATGACTCCAAAACTTTGAATGGTATGTAGTGTATACTTTTAGAATAGCTTTTTTTATTTTTGTATAATGCTGATCCTTGGATCTTTCTATTTATCAAAGAATCTTAAAGTATACTCAACTGTTTTAAATATTGATAATAATGTTTGTTAAACATCAAATCAGCACATCAGAATGATTTCTGATCCATGATACTGAAGACTGTACTGAAGAGTAATGATGCTGAAAATACAGCTTTAATCACGGGAATAAATTACATTTTAAAGCAGTTATTTTAAGTAGTAAAACGTAATTTACAAAATTAATGCTTTTCTGTATTTTGGATCAAATAAATGCAGGCTGCATTATATAGTTCAGGAGTGACAGTAAAGACAACATTCATAATGTCACAATATCTTATGTCATCCTCCAGGATTGCTTCTGGTCACAACAGTCAGCAGAAGTGAGAAAAAAGTGTTTACTCCATTTGAAATATAGATATTTATCTTAAAAAAACACATGACTACAAGGGGCCTCTATCCACCCCCGGAGCCGTGTGAGGGACGTTTTATTACGTTTGCGTTTACTTTATTTAACATGTTAAGGGGATCACCCGCCCACTGCAATGGTAGAGCTTAGAAGTGGCAAGAACATTTTTTAATATAACTCCGACTGGATTTGCCTAAAAGAAGAACGTCACATACACCTAGCATGCTTCGAATGTAAGCAAAAAACAGGTTAATTTTAAAAACAGGTAAACTAACCCCTAAAGTAAATAGCCAATATGCTAGTAGTATTAGGTGTGTTCGAGCTCATGCTGCTCTGAGCAGACCGATCTGCGAGATTAGCCGAAAGCAGTCGGGGAGGAGCTGAAAACGGAGCCGTCAAGTCGGACACGTTGGGGATCTCGTTGTTTCCTTAAACATGGCAGATCACGTGGCGTTTGCCTACTTTATTGCAGATGAACTGGAAGCTATAGAAATACCATTTTTGTTGAAAGAAATGCAGCACATGCAGGTGAAGCAGAAACTACAGATTTCAGCATCAATCAATGTTGACCACATTACATAAAATTTTTGTTATTCCATAAAAAATATTACTTAAAGAGTACTATAAGTGGTCTGTATGGAAAAGGTACAATAAAAAACTAATGCACAAATCCAATATAACGAATTTAAGGGAAAAAAATCTACTGCAGTCAAAAGATTGTAAACTATTTACGAAATGGCATGCAAATTGATTTGTTATGCAATTATATGGATTGAAGCACGAAACACTCGTGATCATTGTCATGTGGTGAATGTGGCCAATCATGAGAAGCTGTGAGATCATCACAGCCTGGTGCAGTCGCTCATGAAATCCTGCGCTGGCTGAGCAAGCCGGCTGTTCTCGAAACTGTCTCGTGTTACTTTGATCCCACACGTGAACGTCACGTGGCTTAGGCGCCGGTTCAAGTCAGACAAAATTTCTAACCGGCATGCACTACTTCAAGTCAGCAGCCGATCGGTCTGCGCAGCGCCGCATGAAGTCGAACGCACCTATTGATATAAAGGGGACTGAGACGTGGAGTCACCGCAGGAGATGGTGACACCCTCCAGGGCGGAGCAGGAGGCAGAGACGTGACAGATGCCCTCCAGTGCTGAGCGGGCGGTAGAGACACCCCCTAGGGCGGGGCAGACGGTGGAGACAGGACAGATGCCCTTCAGGGTGGAGCAAACGGCAGTGACAGGACAGATGCCCTCCAGGGCGGAGCAGACGGCAGAGACGCCCTCTAGGGCGGAGCTGGGAGGACCGGAACACAGAAAGGTTAACAACGGCCTCTGTGGCTGAGACAGTACATGCTTTGAGTTCATAGGAGGGCCAAAGTGGAGCAGGCGGGACAGAGACCCTCCAGGGCAGAATAGGCGGCACGGAGTCCCACCAGGGCTGAGCAGATGACCCAGAGGCCCCCTGAGGGTGGAGCCGGCGGGACAAAGGCCCGCCAGGGCGGAGCCGAGGGAGCAGAAGGCCATGGGCTGATCCGCAAGACACCAGGGCAAAACAGGCGTGACTGAAATAGAGACCACAGAGAGGTTAATGATGGACTCCATTGCTGTGACGGGGCAGGATGAAGATTTCAGGGTGACTTTTGCAGCTGTGACTGGGTAAGGGGAGGCATTATTGGCCTCCATGGCCGTGATTAAGCATCCCAAGGACTCCAATATGACCTCCTTAGATGTAATAGATTGCTTGGCCAAACCAGGATCCAGCGGCTTATCTTCCAGACACTGGCCAGTTACAGACAATGCTAGACTATAACTAGCTTTGAAGCAGGGTGCCCGATCATTGAAGGAGATAATCAGAAACCATAATGACAAACAAAGGGGCGGAGACACAACAGACATTTTAAAAATAAGAGTATAAGATCAAGACAGGTAAACACAGATACATACAACATGGTAGTCCACAAAGGACTAGACAGGGGAACACTGACTGGAATCATAACAAGTACACACACTACACTATATTTTTCTTGTCATTATTCAATGTATTCTAATTATGTTGGCTGCCAATGTATTATGTATTAATTAAAAACTTCGAACAAACCATGGTTACATAGCTGCCCACAATCAGTAGATTTTCTTTTGCATTTACATTTTTAATGGCCCAAAAGCAAGCCTTAATCTTAATTGAATCGATTCCAGTTAATTAAATCAAAACGAGCTGGCCTGAGTGCGTTTGATCTTTAATGAGCAAAACAGACTCTGTCCCCTAAAAAGAAGAATCTCATTTTGTCTCTAATGTTTGTGAAAAGCAGCCAATGACAAGCAGCCCTTTCCCTCCTCCTCCTCCTTTATCCTTTGCTCAATTCTGAGCGTATTTCTTAAGTTAGAGCCGTGAGTGGTGAGCATGCTAGCTGAATAGCTAACAGCCTGTGTGCTTGAATGAGAACACTCCCAACCACTCCCTCCTGTTCCTGCTCTCGGCATCTTTGAGTGACATTCGCAAGCTGACACGTGCGCCCACAGTGAAACGGGCAGGCTCTATTAAGCCTGAATAAATCCTCCGCCAGCCAGCTCTTTGAGACAGGCAATTAGACAGGCCTCTATACCTCCCTCTGCATCCTAGTGTGAAGGACCCAGCCCTCATCCAGCATTCTTATCCACAGGCTTTTCCTTCCATCTGGCCCTTAGACAAGCCAGAGTAGAAAGACAGTGCCTTTTTGAATTCTGCTTATTGAAGTGAGAGGCCCCTTTCTCTCTGATTTAAATTGGTAGTCTTGAAGTGTGGGCGTATTTGATGGAGGCAGCCAGATATCTTCGTGATGGGTAACAAAGTTCTGGGAGAATGGATTATCGTGGGGAGTAAAGCGCAATGTCAGGGAAAGGGGCGTAATTAGCGTTATGCTGGTCTGTTTGGTTCCTTTTAATTATATTTGACTCCAGATAGAAGCAGAAATGAAATCCGCAGCCATTCCGAGTGTCTTCTTTCAAAAGAAACCGCAGTTGCGCCTGTAATCCAAAGAGCTTGTGAAATTCAAGACTTTCGGTTCAGGTGTGTCATTTTAAGGTTTGGACAGGAATTGTATAGTTTTGGAATTTCGGATACATTCAAATTGGTTACATTTAAAAATGAATGAGCTGTAATTAGTTTAGAATAGTATTTAAAGTTTCATTTTTATATCTGTTTTGTTATGTAACTGTAATCTAATTGGCACCGGCTCACACCCTACTGAGTGCTACAGGGATGGAACCTGGAAACGAGTTAGCATTTTAGACTTCCAGTTCCAGTTTTTTTTTTTTTTGTATGTGTTAAATGGTTAACACAAGCTCAAGATATTTTTTTGACATTTTATTCCATGACACAAAACGCATCAGTAACGCTGTCTTTATTTTTTTATGCTTATACTTACAGTAGTTGCTAGCAAGTGGCTTAATGGAAGTGCAGAGGTAGTTAAAAGTCAACATATACTCACTTTAACAGCATCATCGCATTCTTGCAAACTATTCTATTTACATTTAGTAAAAATGTTATTGTTTTTTTTAAATAAGTACAGAAACCTTTGTTGTTGTTTATAGCCTGCTGATTGTTTTTAGGCTTCAAAATGTATTAGTTGTGTTCATTTGAGAACAAAACGTGTGAGAATCATAAACTTTTATTGTTTATAGAGCTTATTTTTCCAGAAATACTCCAAAACCCAATGACAAAATCTGGTATTTGTTGAGAGAACCAGAGAGATGCGTCCCTGCAGCACTCTCGCAATCTGTAAGTGGGAGGATTTTTCCAGTATAATGCATGTAATAAATCCCCACTTTAAAAATGTTTATTTTTATGCAATATTATTTAATTTAATTATTTTAGTTATTATTTCTCTTTATTTCATTTTACTTGATTTTTTATTTCATTTTAATTCTGATAGTAATTTTACAATCAATATTTAAATAGTTATTAAATAATATATAAATAATAATAATTTAAATGTAAAAGTTCAAAGTAACTCATGAATGAACAGTTTTGTTTAGTTTTAGAATATAGTATGTCTAGTGTTCAAAAATAATTTATTTACAATTTTATTTTAATTTAATTTAATAATTTAGGGGGTTAACCAGTGTGGGCTCTCTTTGTCTTGAATATTGAATTATTCTTGGATTTTCTTGTCAATACCCTTTCTGTTTCATGTGACCTCAGAAATGTTTCACTGACAGTGATTTTATTTAATGCAGCTATTGGATTAATGTACCATTATCACAGAATAAACACAGAAAAACTTGCATTATTGGTCCTGATCTCATTTTGCTATAATGACAGACTGACCTTGATATTTCCCCAAACTTATACCACACGAGACTGCATGCCTGTTCTAAACTCCTCAGTAAGCTGATGCTCCTCAAAATCTGCCTTCCTATGACAGAAATGCAATAGTCCAGGGTTGGATTAGTGGTCGATCACACCTTATCTAAGATCAAGAGGCTCAGACCAGCTTTCTTGCAATAACATCCTGCAGTCTACGTAACCATAGCAACTCAGAGGGACTGGAATGTGCCTTTAAAGTTGCACAAATAAAAGGGCAACATTGATTTTTATCTCCTTGATGGGATATAGTCTTCTCATTTGGCTTCATTTATTTCTATTCTGACCATGCTAGATTTAAACACACTAAGAAATAATCTTGTCAGTGAAAGACTTGGGTTCATTCCTTTGTAGTTGCACAAACAGATTGCCTGTAACACCTCTAAATGATTAAAATTATCATACATTTCAGTTTGTTACTATCTATGTATATCTCCATCTGTATTCATATATATATATATAAATATTATGGATTTGTGGACAGAGATTTGTTGCATGGCCTTATCAGCACACTTGCAGACTCAAACACTCACAGCGGTTTAATCGTCAGTTCAGGCAGTAGCACCTCTGTTATTGAGTGCCATTAAAATACTGGCTGTCAGAGGGGTGCAGTGAAGGAGACATAATTATGCACCTCAGCCAGACACAAAAGGCCCAACACCCACACAGATCTCCTGTTCCTGCACAGAGCAGTCAAGCTTTTCCACACGGGACACGGTACGGTAGATCATCGGGATCATCTCTGCAGATTCAGATGTGCACCCAACGACAGCGTTATCATTCTGGAAACACATGGAATGCTCTTTAGCTCTGTACGCTGTTCTGGATGTGCGGTCTAAGAGGGTCGATAGCTGTTTTTCCTGCCTGTATGCCACCATACATAAGCGTGTGAGTGTATGTGTGGGGTGAGGGGAGGAGTTAGCACAGTAAATTTCTTGTTCCTTTTTTACTGTGCATTTTGATGGGAATCGGGCAGCTGTTTTGCAGCTGCTGCATGAATAGAACCACCCCGAGGCCTTAGGAGCAGTTCACACAGAGCGTGTTCTCTCATTCAAAAACAGCTAGATGCAGCGGAAGCGGATCGAAAGCAGAGGTCTGAAGATGCGCTTTGAGAAGTTGAACTGTTTTTTGACTTAAAGGGGAAGTTCACCTCAAAATTGAAAAGTTGTCATTTTGAAGAGAGTTGGTAACCAAACAGTAGATGGTACCCATTGACATTCATATATTTAATTTGTCCTCTGCATTATTTGTAGAGTGCAACAGTCAGGTACCAGATGTAAAATGTAATTTCCTCCATATGGATATTTACCTTATTGACAATACACATTGTATATGCTTCTGACGAAGCCACCAGTTTGCTTTATTTAAAAAAAAAACAACAAAAAAACACATTTAACAACAAAATTTGCAGGGGAAATCTGCATTACCCATGATGCTGTAGAGAAAATTCCACCAATCAGAAAGTGGTGGTGATCAAATCATGCAAAAGAGCTTGGAGGGATTGCCTACTCCCTTGATGTAACTGCTATGCTGTCAAAAATTATATACATATTTTGCAATATACTTATATAGATATAATTCAATAAATATAATAAAAAACCATCAATAAACAGTTTTACATTTATAATATTTTTAAGTCATTCAGGCCTATGTCAATTGAAATGGTTCATGAGATTTAAAAAAAAAAAAAAAAAAAAAAAAAAAAAAAAAAAGCTTAAAAAAAAGGTTTGGGTTGGTTCATGGCTAAGGGTACTATTCTATACTAAGGGTAAATACTATTCGTTTTTTAACCTGAGGTTTTGGTGCTCAAAATGCTCATGGTGCAAGTAACTTTCATAATTTGAATTTTCATAATTTTCAAAGCTAAATCAGGAAGCTTTTATTTTGGCAGCTTTCCAGCAAAAAAGTATCCACCTTTTTCCTGACGTAACAATGGGAGCCACCATTTGTAAATTCTATGGGTAAAACTTCCGGCCTCATCTGTGCCCAGCTATTTTTATCTATACAAAACAGTTTGTTTTGCTGCTTTATATTGAAAATTGGTGTGTCTTATTATGTTATTTTAATGTATTATCTTAATTATGAACACACTGGTCTGTAGTACAAAGAGTGCTCATTGTTATTCTCCTCATCTATAGCGTCTAATGAACCGGAAGCCTCACCCATAGGCTTACTTCCACATTGAGGAAAAAATTGGATATGTACTGCCGAATGAAGCGCAATCAGTGAATGAATGAAATATATAAAAAAAACTTAAAGTCTTTAAGTCTTTGAAAGCAGCAGCACCCAGGTTTATGCTTTCAGTTCAAATGGAAATTTTATACAGTGCTACAGTTAGTCTACCTTAAAGGGTGATTTTGCATTAATAGCTGTCAACCATGTTGGTAGGTATTGAGATGAGCGGTCTGAACTCAATTACCCAGCGCATTTTTTATTTTGGTCACATCCCATTTGCTCCCCTGCTTAATGATTTAATTAAAACTTTTTAGAAAACCCTACACACCTTATTTTTTTGCTGCCATTCTCAAATGCATGTCGGTGTGACCACTCCCACAAAATTTGATTGACAGCAGCGTGTCACACAGACTGAACTGGTGTCTTACCTCATATCTGCCCTGAGCAGTGTTGCCAACTTAGCGACTTTGTCGCTAGATTTAGGGACCTTTCAGACCCCTTGGCGACATTTTTCCAAAAATAGCGACAAATAGCAACTAGCGACAAATCTAGCGACTTCTCGGACAAACCTCAGCGAGCCTCTGGTAGTGCCACGCGAGCACGAGCTCTTGTTTTCCCAGCGTGCACACCTCTCTCTGCGTCTGTTCTGTTCAGCGAGAGGCTGAAAGGAGCAGGGCTTTCAGTTAAAATATGTATTATGTTGCTTCTAACTCTATTTTACATGCAAATATAGCCAAAATCACAGCATAGCTATTGTATATATTTTATGTGTACTTGATTTCATCAGACAACAGCTCAATTATAAATCAGGATATTAATCCAGATTAACATCTTGTAAATTAGAGTTAGTTGGCCTAATAATGGGGTGCATTTCAGTCACTATTTCACAACAGAAACCATTAAATATATCAATGAAAACAGTTATATTGAGAATTTGGATGCATTAAAATACATTATGTGGGTACAGAGAAGCAAGATAATATGACGAACTGACGTAATGAATATGCAAATTGACGTATGACGCCATCTAGCGACTTTTCAAGCTGGATTTAGCTACTTTCGATTGATAAAATTTTTGCAACACTGGCCCTGAGTGAGCCGTCATCAGACCGAGATGCAGAGACAAGCAAGAATCCTAAGAGATTGAGGTGTTTTGTTGTTAAATGTATTCATGAACATAGCAGTAGTCGTTTACTCCCGACATCTGAGTGACTGAAGACGCAGAGGAGTAACGTTACGTTTGGTTCTGAAGGGAAACGCTCTCTTGATCAACCGAAATGCGTTTATGTTCGTGCAAATTATTCATGATCCAGCCTCACCTACAGAAACTGTGAGTATAATCTATTGTAATGAATCCTTGAAAATCGCCTTTCCTAATAATGTTCTAATTAGCAAGTTTCACTATGAATACGGCTAATACAGATCCTCATGTCTCGGAAAAGAGAGGCGGGGTCAGCGGAGCTCGTGAAGATTTAAAGGGGAAGTACACAGAACAGAGTGTAATTTTTAAACAGATGTTTTTGTCAGGGTAAAAAGAGCGTTTGACACTATCTTTGAGAAGTTTTAAAACAAACTATATTACAAACTTTCCATTAAGACAATTTTCCTTGGCTTAGTATGACTCATTTAAGGTACCAAAGTGACCCCAGTGACAGCTTTTATAACTCTATTTCTGAGAGTGTACCATATTATTTTAATGTATTATCTTAATTACGAGCTCACTGGTTTGTAGTGCAAACAGTATTTTTCTAGTAATTTCCTTATAGTGGCTAATAAACTGCCTATAGGCTTACTTTCACTTTGAAGAATAATGCATCAGGAGCCAATGCCACTGTAAAACATGGGCTCTAATGCACACTATTAGAGCATCACACTGGTTTAAAATCACATTACAGATCAAGTATGTTCTGATTGGCTGTAGGTGCTTTACAGCGTTCTCGTGCCCTGCGTGGAAGGACAAACTGTGTATCACTGGAAATTTCTCGTATCCTGCTACAAAAAAAAAGTTATTTTGCAGGAAAACTATTAGGACACACGCAATGGCGGTAATTTTGCCTTCCGTATTTGTAGGATATGCTTTACAGCTTTCTTAAGTATTTTTTTATGTTTTCACAGAGACCATGTGTCTTCCACCTGCACAACATGTGAACGTGTTTGAGCTCACTTTTTCTTTCTCTTAGTTTTATGGCTAGTTCACCCCCTTTAGCATCGCCGAGGCTGTCAAACAGACAGAGGGAGAGGAATGATGAGGGGGG
>JAUCMU010000021.1:11608399-11629121 GCA_032275025.1 Enteromius treurensis | reverse complement strand
CAACAGCTGAACTATCCGCATCCAAAGCCGTATCTACAGCCCTAGCATTCTGACTGTCCTCTGTTAAAGTTTGGATGTGTGTCTCTAGTTCTAGGATCTTCTCTGTCAGCCTAACTATATCCCTGCATTTATCACATGTGAAGCCCTCTTCGCCGACAGAGAGAGATAAACTGTACCAGTGGCATGACGTGCAAACAACAAGAGAGGGAGACATACTCACCGAGATTGATGGGTTAATCACTTACCACTGTTGTTTGATAAACTTGTGAAAAATGGAGCGGCGGAGCGAAAGAGAAGTGAAACAATAATTTAAATGGTGCGGGAGAAAGCAATTAAATATAAGGAGACGATGCTAGAAAAACAGTAATAATATCCGTGAGTGTAGCGCGAGAGACGCCAAACACACGCTAACCGGCAGATAAATGCTAATGATGCTAAGAATGGTGAAGAATCAGCCCAGACCTACACGGGAGGAGCTGGTCAATGCCGTGAAGAGAGCTGGGACATTAATACACGAAAACGTTATGGTTTAACTCTATTTGCCGTGAAATTCATCAAAGAAGAATGATGAGTATCATCCCAATAAATAAAGTTGCAAACAAATTTCGGGAGGAAGTGTGTACGAAACTCAATTCAGCTGTTCCCAATCTTTCAATCAGTACTGCCTCCATTGTAAGCCAATCCAGTTGCTATCTCTCAACTATAAATAGGCCAGTTTCCTTCCCTTCCGTATCTCATTTTTTGCATTCCCTCCACCTTCCCTTCTCCGCTGTTCGCTCCTTCCAAGGGGGCATGCAGGGTTCGAGCCAGGCTCCAAGCCATGCCCTCATTTAGGGCTCCCGTTACTTAGGCTCAAGGTTCACCGAACTCCCGGCTCGGCCTCCGACAGCTCGCCAAACATGCCAATTATTTATTTTTCATTGAGGAAGCGCAAACTCATGAATTCCATACCTACAGTGAAGCATGAGGCTGGAAGCCATGTATTGTGACATATTGGGCAAAAACCTCCTTCCCTCAGTCAGAGCATTAAAGATGGGTCGTTGCTGGGTCTTCCAACATGACAATGACCCAAAGCACACAGCCAGGAAAACCAATGAGCGGCTCCATAAGAAGCATATCAAGGTTCAGCGTTTGGCCTCTGTAATTGTTAACAAAGGCTGCTGTACCAAATATTAAAAAATGTTGACTCGAGTGATCAAATACGTATTTGACACAGTAATTCCCAAATAAACTGTTAATAAATCATACAATGTGATTTCTGGATTTTCCTTTTTAGATTCTGTCTCTCACAGTGGAAATTCCCCTATGCTGAAATTGTAGACCCATCCATGATTTCTAAGTAAGAGAACTTGCAAAATCACAGGGTGATTAAATACTTATTGACCTCATTGTATATACATACATACATATATAGAGAGAGAGAGAGAGAGAGAGAGAGAGATTTGTATATATTTTTGAGCAACGTCTTTGCATTTATTTGATTAAAATACAGTAAAACAGCAATATTGTGAAATATTATACTTTAAAATAATTGTTTTCAGTTTACAAACATTAAATATAATTCATTCCTGTAAAGGCAAACCAGAATTTCTGCATAATTTCTCCAGTATTCACATTTATCAATCAGTCAATCAATAAAACAATCAATAAATAATCTGTCTTGAATGAATGTCGTTCTTTTCAGCTTCATCAAAGAATCCTGAAAAACGTACAGTATCATGGTTTCTGCAAAATATATTAGATAGTGGCAACTATTTTCAACATTTATAAAAATAAAAATGTCAGGCTAAAAACCATCCATTAAAGTTAGCATTCCCTTCATGATCACAAGACAGTTACAATAAAAAGCAGAAGCAGGTGCAACCATGTTTATTTCTCTCTCTGTTCCAATAAAGAACAGATGCTTGTGCAAATAACTGGGTTGATGGCACTGATTCGCAGGCCAGTCTTCTGGTAAATCATGCCCTCTTAACGTAATTGGTGTTTTCTGTAGGCCACTCAAATGATATGAGTGTTAGCAAACTCATAAAATCTAAATCCTAAATCCTGGGATAGGGTCAAGTGAGGAAACTAGTCTGGACCATGAATGCGTGTGTAATCACAAATTTGTTTGTATTGCCTTCACATATGACTTTATTCAGACCTGAAGCCGGTACTTAAACTACTAATCAGTTAGGCCTATAAGATGACCAAAGAAAACACCTGAATGAACAGATCAGCCATTTTTTTCAAGCAGTGATGATAATTGTACTATCATAGAAGGTGCTATCAAATTACTGAATCAAATTATCATAAACTCTTCAAGAGGGCCTGTAATATCTGTATAGCTTTAAAACATAAACAAAGAGTGACCAATGCATTGCGACTCACAGGATAAATAGTTTAATGTACAAAGTTAAAAACAGAAATAAATACAATATTTACTTTTTTCCAATATCTATTTTTTTTATTAAGCCTACTTTAAAATAAGTGTCACATATAGAAATGGGTGATCAAAACTAAACCTAAAATATTAACACTTAAAACATTAGGTCTGTTATAATATTTAAAATCTTATAGAAATATACTGTTAAAGTCTTTTAAAAATAGAAAAAGACAGACAAGCGGAACTGTTTCCACAAGAGGGCGCTGATGCTTCATTCCTCCTGCTACATCATTCATAACTTTCTCTAAATCTCCATGTGCGCGTAGCCTACTCCACAAACTCCCTTCAGTGTCTCCTCCTCTCCAGGATGCTCAAATCCCTGAATCCCACCGGCTCATCCCCAAACTCCCACCCCTGCTGTTTAAGAGCTCATCAATAAACCCCGAGCTCAGTCCACGCGCTCCGCTCTCCATCACATTCTCATACAGAGCGACTGTGCCTTCCACACACTGCTACAACAATGCTTTATTTCAGCACGAGCTAATCTTATTTCTCCCTACTTACCTTTTTATTGATTCTTAGACTCTTTAAATTTCTGCTCTCTAAGCAGCTCTTTGCGCTCTCGTTGGACACGTTGTTAACGGATGATTTCGAGGAAACACTAATATAAAAATAGTTGTGGTTTAGTCCGAAATGGATTTACAAGCGCCGAATGATACATTTGGGATTTGGGCATGCCTTCAGCTTCACAACAGCTCGGTTCTGAACGGGACCTTAAACGGGAGTCTGGAGATTCCCAACGGCACCTGCGGAGACGCGCTTCTGCTGCCCAAGACGGAACCGGCGCGACCCAAAGGTGAGGTTCTCCCGACACACACCCAGCATCAGAACACTGCTTCAGTCGCGTTCGTTCAAGATACTGGTTCTCCTTCACTCTGAGCTACCAAAGCGTATCACGACCCTGTTTTGACATCACGAGAGATGACTTGAAGTAAAACCAGGAAGTGCATAAACCATTTTAGTAAGAGCAAAAGTTAGATTGCAAGTTTTAGTGGGAACGCACTAAATACGCGAATAGCTCGCCCGAGGAAGTAACCATAGTAACAGTGCAAGCAGTGCAAACTCTGAGCTTTCCGTGCGGTTCCTGAAAAATATTGGCAATGCATCACTTTATGATATATTTATGCATGCCAAACAAAGTTTTGTTTAAAAAGTCGACGTTTGCTTTCTAACATCGCCAAATTCTGTTGCGCAATACGAACCTGAAGAGATTGCTTCAAGAAAATCAGGTTCCTGGGAAATATGCCCTTAAATTTCCAACTAAAAGTCACTGATAATTTGGAAATAAATGGCATGCCACGCAATGTTTTTTCCCTGTAACTTAATTTGTGCTGGTAGAAAACTACGTGTTAATCATTAAGCATATGGAAATATCCTAAATTAGCTCAATGTTACTATGCAATTCTCCAATTACTGTACCATGGGGTGTTAGAGAAAGGACAATGCCTGTTATATCTTGGGAAATTGTAGAATAATTTCTGCAGGGAGATTGGGATTTGTTTATAATCCTGTATGGGTTATTAGTTTCTGATGCCTTATTTGCAGTCAGCCCAAGAGAGATGCCACAACAAAAGGATAATGAAGTATGTCTAGCCTACTGTATGTGCAAGCCTAATGTAGTCTAGCTAGGCTATTTAATTAGACACCAGTGAGGAACACTTAGATTTGAGTGAAGGGTCTAAGTGTATTACTGTCCACTGCAGTCAAATCACACACACACACACACACACACACACACACACACACACACACACACACACACACACAAACAAACAAAAAACACTGATTTCATGTAAACATTTTCATATGGCTGCTATAGATAAGCTCATACCCACAGTTTTTTAATTACAGTCTCGGTCACGCTCCATAAAGCATGACATATAATAGCTTTGGATAAATGTTGGTTTAAATGAGAAAAGTAAGAAACGTTGTAGAATTAAAATGCCATTAAATGAAAATAAGTAAAACAAATAAAAACACTTTCACTAACCCTTATAAAGGTACACAGTTGTTTCATTAGGTTGTCCAAGGAGTAAAATAAATTCATTAAAATGGATTAAATGAGTTAATTTATTTCTGAAATCTACAAATGAAGTCAGCAGTGTCTACACTGAGTTTGCAGCCTTTCCACAGCCATTAGAATCAATGCCAGAGCAAGTAAATAATTCAGCAGAGTTCACTGTATCACCCTCTTGGCATTATGACGCGAGGGACTGTATTATGACGTAAAGAGATTATTTATGTAGTGCAAATGATGGGATGACAAATTCTGCATATCCACATTAAATGTTAACTTTAAAACTGTATTTTAAAATATTAGAATATTGGCTATAAGAAGAGCCAATAAAACAATATTAGCAATAAAATTAGCTACTTCGCTGGAGGAAAGCAGATGTTAAATATTTCTTAGACAGATTTTCCTTATATTAGATTAGTGATGGACATTGCATGACAGGCTCCTACTGTCACTTGCAACATATCGAGTCATAACCACAGGGTCCCCGAGGCTTCACGCTGTTGTGCGCTTTAACAGGATTGTAAACTTCATGGTTGTGACTAGATTTTAAAAAAGAAATGAATCTGAATATTTGATTAGATCCTTTTTAAGACGTTTTAGACAAATTTCACTAAATATCACTGAATTAAAATAAGACATGCAGAAGAAAACAAAACAACTGTAATTAGATATGACCCAGAGTCAATAACAAAAACAAGCCATCACGATCCTAGAAAAATGCTTTTGTGAAGGCTACTTTGAAAATGTAATATACTGTAGTTACAAATTACAAGTTACCCTGTTTACAATGTAATAAGCAGTGCTATTATTTCAGTTAAATTATCATTTACAAAAACTATTTTTAAGTACAAGGTAAAAACAGGGTTATTGCTATTGTACTTAACACTGTTTACTGACTTTCTAAACTCTCCACTGCTTTAATTAAGATCATAATCGTTTAATTTTAAAGCACAGCCACCCCAGTCAGACTTTAGCACCTCATTTTACTTTGAGTTGTAAAGTTAAACACAGATTTAACATTATAAGAAACAGTTTATTAGCTGTGATACTGTTTTTTAAAATAAATCTTTGCATAGCTATAAATATAACTCTGTCATCTAACAGTGCTTTAATAATAAATAACAATATCAAATGCATATGCACAAATCCAATAAAAAAATACAACAGTTATTAAAAGCATTTGTCCTATTCTGTGTTCTAAATGATTGAATTCTCATATTTTAGAGCAGTCAATGTAATATGCAATTTGGAAAAGTAATCCATATACACACACACACACACACACACACACACACACACACTCTCACTAATAATCATTTACATTTTCATAAGTAACTGTAATATAATAAAAAATGACAATCATTTTTTCCTCAGTGACACATTATAATTACATGTTTGTTTTAGTAATTAAATTGTGTAATTCCATTACATGTAATTTATTCCCAACATTGTTTGTCAGATAACATAAATTATGAAAAGGTGCACCTATTTCAACATTAAAATGTTTTTACTTATAAATATTAACTTAATTAACCTGACATCTTCATTATAGATTACCCAATAAACATCATTTAAGAAGTCAGTGGAGATCGAAACAGCTCTTTTATACACACTGCTCACATTTTACAGCAAAAGCGAGTGATTCTCTCTGGGTGCTTTGATGAAAGCGTTCAGCATACCTCTGGGCGCAGGCTAAATTTAGTGCATTGCCACCGAGGAGCCTAATCAGAGACTGCTCGACAATACACATATTTGCTGTCCATTTCCTCCATCAGCAGAGGCCGTTGGGCTCTATGTTCTTGAGTATAAACCCTGATTATCACACACACGTCTGTCATTATCGCCATCACACAGTGCTCCAGCAACGCTCTTCAAATCCACTGATTCAGGACTTTTAGCATACACTGAACACTCATTCATTCTTCTTTATGATGACTCCAGAACGACTATCAATGTCATTTCAGTGATTTTCTGTGAATCTTTGTAAATCTCTTAAATGTACCTGGCAACACGATGTCCACAATGATTGTAAATTAATCATTTACTATAATTTTTTTTTCTCAGACCTGCAAGTTTATATTTCACAATTTTGAGATAACATGGCTTAATTGTTTTTTTGCTTAAACACATTTTCAAAACTTTATCTCTCCTTTTCAAACCTTTACACACAAATCCAAGAACTGCACACGCTAAGTGTCACTAAAACACCAAGCCCCGCCCCACATCAAGCACGCGCGAGGGTTTTATATGAGCTCGCGGCCCCGTTTTTTCACACGTCCTTCTGTTTTCCTCTCGCGGAAATTTACCGTGCTCGCCAGCATCAGTGGTGCGCTCGCTTATTAATGCCATAGATTTGCCCCCATAGATTAAGTGTGTTTTTCACGAGCTGGTTGCTGCTGCTGTGGCGGGGCGGAGGATCGCAATACCGGCTCAGCATCGTGATGTCTATCAGCCATCGGCGATGGACGATGGCATCGTCTATCGACCCAACGCTAGTCCACACAAAAAAGGCCTATTTGACACAAATACTGTCGGTTAGTAGTCTGTTGTGGTGCATTATACAAGCTCAAAAAATGTAAAAGTATTTGTATACACGTAATAACGCAGCATGTTTAATGTTTTTCACATATCAAAAATCATAAAATTAATTGCACCTTATAGTGACAGTGATAAAAACTCATTTGCATATGGGTTGTGAAAAATAATGTCATGAAGTGTAAATATTTTATTTTGAGTCAGCCGCTGTTAATGTTAACAAACAGTAAACATTTGTTAAATGAATTAAAATCTAATGAATTAAAATTAAATGTAAACATTAGATGGCAAACAATAGTTAAAAACATTTTTTTTAAATGTTTGTTGAAGTACTACTATAATTAAAATTTAAAATACTGATGATAAACCTTCACTGGAAAAAATGACATAAGCAAATAAAACAAAAATGACAATTTTTAAATAAATTATAATACTAAAATAACTTTAGTAGAACATTATAGAAGCAATTTTAGAAATAATGACAATTTGTTGTCTTATTTATGTGCACTAATTATGTATTAATATTAAATCATATATATATATATATATATAGAATTGGATATTATTTCATGTAAAAAAATAAGTGAATAAAATTGCTTGTCAATGCCGTGTTCACAGAACATTCAAAATGGTGCACTGAGTTGCATCCTCCATTCCTTGCAGCTGGTGACCCCCTCCTTGCAGAAATGTTCAGTCTTTTAACATTGCACTATCATCACTGCACATTTCTTCTGAACCAAAAGCATCTCTTTGATTAACGTCATTACCACTTCTATTAAATCACGTCTTAAATCATTAGCTTCAATGGCTCAGACATCTGTCCTGGAGCTAGCAAATCGCCAGTTAAGACATCTGGCAAACTCACTTTCATCAGATCCGCTGTCACGTCCGTGAGACATCAGAACGGCTTTCTCAGCCTCTCCCGTCATGACGACCAACTCCCCAGTCATTCTTCCAGACTCCAACAAGACATTCCCAGCATAAGTGGGCCGATGGCAGACGTGGTGGTATGACAAGTCTGATCGTTTCAGAAGCAAGCAGTCGGCCTCTAACTAGCATTTTTTCTTGCTGGAGACAAAAACTGCCTCATTGACATAAACATAGATTCATTCATATGGAGAAACGCCCTGAGGTCATAAAAACCTCTTTCGCTAATGCCCCTGCTCACACACACACACACACACACATTGCAAGCAACTCACCGCAGGGGCTAGGCGAATAATTTCATGGTGCCAGCAGAGACAGATTCCTCTGAAATATGACCAAAGGCATTTCAGCAAGATATGACACACACTCCCTCCTTCAGCGCTGTTAGGGGCTGAAAAAGGGCACGTGATGAAGAAGACTGTCTTCAGGCAGGCATCAGCAAAAAAAGGTGCGCGCTGGAGGCCAGGGTCCACAAGTAAACCTGAGCTCAGCTGGACTTTCAGGAAAACAACCTGTGCCTGCACTCTGAAACACAGTTAAAATAGCCCAGCGAGCAAAGATATTCTGGGCTTTGTGGGCAAAGTTTCCTCCTGTAAAATAGTTTCACTACAGATTGTTTCTTTCTCGTAAGGACAGCTAAGGGAGCTCACAATAACAGTGAGAGCCAACAACACACACACACACACAAATCACAGTGGCAGTGGACTGCTGAGGTATTTTGGACTGTGAAAACCGGTTTAGAGAGAAAAGAGGGTATTATTGCCTAAGAGCAAAACTTTCCATTAATCTAATAGACATTCAGCTTCCTCTGAGACCTTCTAATAGAAGGTCTGGTTACAATAAGCCCCAAAAGCAGCTACTGAATATAAAACCATAAAAACCATATGAGAACTCTAACCTAAAAAGAAGAAAATCGTAAGGCAGTGGCTAGTAGCAGTAAAAATGTTTGTGAAATATTTCAGAGTGCCACACCCAGGGGAAAAAAAGCTGTAGCCTATGATATATCACTGCTACAAACACTAAAAGGCAGATGATAATGATACATTTTTAATAATCATTCTAATACTATGTGAAGTCTATTCCACAGCTTATCAATACCGACATGATATAGGGGAACCATATTGTTGGAATCACTTTCAGAGTAATTTTTTCCAGCTGAGGAACCATAAAAACGTTGAGAGCCAATCAGAGTCCACCTGACTTGAAAGAGTTTGAGCATTTAAAGCAGCAGATGACAAAACTGTAACTCTGTTGGGGACGCCAGACATTGTTTCTCTGCAAATGTGCAATAAAAACATTTACAGCCAATCATAATCCACCCAGATTTAAAGAGCTTGCGCATGGTGTGGGAACTGCTATGAAGTATATACTACCAAAAATGAAAAATTGAGATAAAAAAAATAAATAACCCCATGATTTACTTACCCTCAAGCCATCCTAGGTGTGTATGCCTTTCATGTTTCAGAATACAATCGGTCATTGAAAAATATCCTGGCTCTTCTAATCTATAATGGATGTGTATGGTATTTTGTAGCACATACAAGTGTCCATCCACCATAAAAAGTGCTCCATGTGGCTCCAAGGGGTTAACAGAGGCCTTCTGAAGTGGAGCAGCACATTTGGGTGTGAAAAATATTCATATCTGAAAATACAAGCAACTGAAAGTAAAATTTGAGGTAACTACTTGAAAAACTGTTAGCTAGCCTACTAAAGAAAAGAAGCTAACCACAACAAAGCCATTTAATGCAATACTATCATAATAAATGGCAACGCTGTTTGATGAATGTCACCTTTACTGTCTAAATATAGCAATTACTGTCTTTTAAATCACCACAAATCATATAACTTAAGATATACATGGTCAAACTGCTAAACCACACCAACATACTACTCTAGGTTTTAGTGCCTTGTTTAAATGTATGATTGTAGAAGCAAGAATGCAGTTGCAAACTTAGCTCGTTTCTTTTTTTCATATGCTAACCTATTAACCAGTTATACCAGATTTGCATCCCACCTGCCTGTTAGCCTGCCATCTTACCTGCTGCCAAGTTACATACTTCCATTATGCCATGTTGTAGTATAAATAGTGTGAATAGCGTGTCCACATTTAAAAGTGTCCTTAAAATATTACAATAAAATTCCCATTCACACTGAAAAAAAATGCACTTGATTACCAATTTTTGAATGTTGGACACTTCACGCAAATTAACAGTCTGAGCTTTAATTACTTAGCAGAAGACTGATGGTGGATGACATATGTAAATAACTTCCTAGTTTATGTACACAATATAGGCCATTTCATGCATTTGGGACATTGGTCAACTATATGGTTTACCAGTTAGCCAGCTAGCTTAGCTACCACAGCTATTAAGCGCCATTTATTTATCTGTAGGATATAAAAACCCAAGTAGTAGTTTTTTTCAAGCTACATTGTTCTTTTGGGGGGAAGAAAATAACTTACTGGATAGTTAATTTGAAAACAGCTGTACTGCAGTCATTCTAATAAAAAATGCAGTTAAGTTAGAATAATGGCGTTACTTTTTGCCAGTTACTCCCCTAAACTAATCAAATGTCATGCAATGCACATGCTCATATTAACACTCAGGCATTGGCCTTTACTTCACCTTGCATCATGTTCAGAAGTTCTTCTTCAGTGTCACAGCTGCGCTCTTCGCTAGAAGGAGCACTTACTAGCAAACAGAGTTATATAGTCTTTTCCAAACAGGGAAATTGGCCATACAGAAGCTGTTTTTGTGCAGTGCACTGATAAATCGTGCAGCTTTAGAGGAGCCAGATGTTTTCTTATTCCTTTTTTGTTGGTCTATTCTGTGATTCAGCCCACAAATATATCTGCCTTTCTTTTCTGTTTGCCTTGTGATGCACTAAAACTGCTGAGCTGCTATTTAGAGTCAGGCATCTGACATTCTTTCAAGAAAAAAAAACCCAAGGAGGGGGGAGACGAAACCCTGCTCACTCTCAGGTTATACAAACATCACCGAAGACTCACTCTTGCAGATACACACACACTCACAGCACCTTGTTCCACATGTAGCCACATGTGAGAGGCAGGCATCCAATTCAGTTCACTCGGCTTTAGTCACGCAGAGTCTTAATAAATCTTTGGTTTTCTTCATGTATACACTCACAAAATGAATGTACAGGCCTTCATGTTGTCAGTTGCAAGAAATACATTATTTCCGTTTAGGCTTAGTAAAAACAGCAAATGTCAGCTTATGCAGATCACACCCATGTTTTTTTCTTTTCTTACTATTTCACACGCCATTGTAAACGCACTGACAGGTGGCTGTGTGTACATTATCCTAAAGCTAGTCAATGCCTATATGCATAAAGCCTCACAATGAGCTTTCAAAGCTCTAGCAGAGAAACATGCATTTAAAACTGAAGTGCTGTAGTTCTCCTGTTAGTCATATCAAGAGTGAGTGGGTCACTGTCAGTTGAGAGATGAAAACAATGAGAATGTAACCAACACTGACCTAAATTTCTTGTCTAGAAATCAATAAACTGAGGGAAAGGGCGTTTTGACTTTGAACAATTTGCACGTTTTCTGTTTCATTTTGTTTGATGGCTTTTAGATTTATCCACTTTGATATTTTCCAACACATTGAAAATGGCTTCACAGTAGAATAAAAGAAAATACAAGTGAACATTTCTCAAATTCATTCGCACCTGGTCTAAGCTGGAAGCATTTATGTGAATAATTTGGTTTATACAGATATAAAGTGTCATATGTAAGTGTTGCCATAGCAATATGGTCTATTTTAAGTCTGCATAAAGAAATTAAGGTTGAGATTGATTATACAGCACAAAAACAAACTTCTTTAAGTTGAAATTAGCATTTATTTGAACAAGGATCTTTCCAAATTACAAGTCTTTCTTTTTCATTTCACAAAATATTTACAACAGAAAATCCCTCCATTTTATCCCAAGAATTCAGTTAGTTTCATAACGTTCATTGGTCAATGTTTCTCTTAAGTAGATCTAAAAAACAAAACGAAAAAAAAAAAAAAAAAATTAATTAAAATTAAACCAAAAACTTCATTCCCTGTTTCAAAAAAAGTCATTTTTATAACTGCTAGCAGTTTTATTATTTTTCTACGAGTGCTCATAAACTCTTTTCCACATGCACTCAGTAACAAACAGGAAGCCAGAGGCTCCGTTGCTTTTAGCCGGAAACGGCATGAAACACAAGGAAGAACAATTACAGCATTGACAGTAAATGCAGAGGCATCAAGTGCACCATGACCCTCTGAACACAGGCCATTTCATCTTGGGCTGACACGTTTGCGCTGAAGCCGCCGTTGAGTCAGATATAATGAGAGGCCACGGGTAAACGAAAGAATGCGAAACCAATGCATCCTGCGTTTAACATACAGGATGTAAAGGGGAGTGTTTCTGTGGCTTTGAAGGGCGTGAGAGAGACACAGCGCCGTCTGGATGGAGACCAGATTGAAGGTTGTGGGTGGAGGCGCATTCTCGTTACTTTGGAGGCCTAAGGAGAGGACTGCAAACCAAGGTGAATGGGAATTTCCATTAAAAAGCTGCATTCAGTAGGGAAGGTCAAGTGGACAATGGCGGCGATGACAATGCTGTGCTGTTTCAGTTTCCGGGTTGGTTATAAAACGGTTCAAATGAACATGTGCTTGTGCTATTTGGGACGAATAAAAAGACCACAGACTCCAATTTAAAAATGAAAGCTGAAATATGGAAGGCTGGGCAACTATACAGAGTTTTTGCACATGGGTGTTCTAACAAACGACAACCATGTGAGGTTAATAAAACGTGGTGGGCTACAATTCTCTCAACAGTAAATCGCCTTAATACGTTTCATTAAGAGCTGACTTAATGGTTTTACTGCTGACTTCCATCGTTCCGCCTGATGAGTCAACGGTAATTGCAAAATTTGGGTCTTAACAAAAGTAAGTGCAACATTATTGATGATTCGACAAACGACAGCATCCTCCGTCATTTCTGCATCTCTTGCAAACATTGAGTGTTATTTTTAGAAGAGCAACTTGCGTTCATGGTACATAATCACAACACCATTAGTGCCTAAATAATGTGCAAAGCTATGCTTGACTTTGTGGTATTAACTTTCTTTTTCACTGCTCTCGGACTTAAGCAGCGACTCTGTTGTAATGATTGATAAGGTCTGCGTATAAAAATGCCCCACATGCATCTCTTTAAGACATCTCTCAGCACAAAAAGATGCCCCATCTGGTGACTGGCAGCAGCCACTGGAGCAGGGGTTAACTGGTGACGTAATGCTTGGTGGAAGACTGGCCGTAGAGGCTGTAGAAGTCAGTGTGCCTGTGCGACTGAGAGGCGTCGATCCAGTCGCGCATGGACAGGCTCTGGAGAGATTGGGACATGGCCGGAGCCGAGGGCAAAGGGGCGTGGGAATACTCCTGCGAGCTCACCGGCCAGGGGAAAGAGCTGGAGCGAGGGTAGGGCGGATGTCCGCGGTGGTTGGACACGGAGGGCACTCCTGAGCAGTAACAGTTATCAACCGTGCACATCAGGATCTTCCTCGCTCCGTACTGGGGCAGCTGGGAGGAGCTGCTGTTTGGGTAATGGGAGTGCGGGAACACCGAGGCAGAGTGCGGTAAGGGTTGAGAGCCAGAGGCTGAGCTGCTGCTTCCAACGTGTTGGGTGGAGCCACACGCCCCTAGAACTTGCTGGGAGGACTGACCTTCGCCTGGGGCAGAGCCCTGAGTGAGACTCAGGCATGGCTGCTTGGCAGCCGCAGGGCCTGATGAGGAGGAAGAGTCCATGAAGCTAGCACCCGCTCGGCTGCTTCCGCTGCCTTCGGGGAACGCCACCGAGTGCCTGCGCTTCTCGCAGAGGTACGCCGGAATACTCTGAAAAAAGTTTGCAGGAGCGCTGAACGGAGCTGGAAATTAATGAAATAAATAAAATAGTTACAGAAACGGTTAATTATTAAAAAAAAAAACAGCAGTTGGATACAACTTCAGAAGGTTTTATATAATTAATACTTGAACATAGGTTTTTTTTCATGCATACCTTCCAGCATCTTGCAGAGGTTCTTTTCTCTTTTAGAGATTTCAGACAGAAAGAGTTTTGAGTTGAGGCTGCCCACTTTGTACGCTGACAATGTGCTTCCCACATATGACTGAGACCTAGAGTCCAAAAAAAAAATGAACCACGCCAGTTAATGTTTATACTTAACACAATAACAGGATGGGTATTATGACTAATGAACCTTATGATAATGATTCATATATGAAAACTCTGCAGTGACTCACCTGTCCATTAGTATTTTCACAGACTTTGTGTTCTAAAAATGAGAAAAATTAAAAAAAGATATATCATTTCAAGGGTTCCGGGACATAAAATACATCTAATTAAAAAAAAAGAAAAAAAGATTAAGATAAAACATGTAAATGTAAAAGAATTTTTGCACAGGAATTTTCTCCCCATTGTTTCTTGTACCATTCTCACTATCTCTATTTGTAAAAGGTAAAACGTTGAAAAAGAAAAATTAAATTCTATTTTAATAGTAAATAATAATACTTAGTATTTCAATAAATTATACTAAAATTTCAAAAATTGCATTATATTATATTATAATTAGAGCGCCAATAGTATCCGTCATAATTTGTACAAAAAGACATAAAATCCTATATATGTGGAAATTGTCTGTGTATCAGCACCAGAACTTCATTTTAAGCTTTATAGAGGGAATGAAAAATGACAAATATAGATACAGACAGCAAGCAGGCCCCGCCCACCAGTGTTGTGTGTGGGTTTTTGCAAAACAAAGTTGTTGTGTGGGTTTTGGCACTTCAAATAAAGCGAAACAATCCCAGAACTGATTTATTTGCAAGCCAACCGAATACAAGAAGCTAAAATAATACTGCAGTGAACGCGAGCAATCCGAGGACAAGATGATAATAAACGCATCTGGAACATGTATGTCTGCAGCAGACTGTTGACAGGTGGAAAAAAATCTGGTTTTTTTTTGCTTCATTACCAATGGCAAATTTATAGCATCTATTTTGCTTTAGTATCTCTTTTGGTTTATAGTATCTTTCCCTCCCCTATATAATTAGTAATTATGCTAACTGGCAAGTTATGCTATATTTCATAACCATGAATATTTTTCCTCAATAGTAACAAATAGCAGAGTCTGACTTTATATCCATAAATCTAAACGACAAAACCCAACCTAAAAATGATATTCATACTTATTATATCCTAGATACCAGGGAGGTGAACTGTGTATCCAGCACATGAAAAATGGATGCCTATTATACACTGGGCCAAAAATAATCATTTTCTGGCATCTATTACACTGTTACAGTTCGCAATAAATCTGAGTCCACTCATAACAGCCTAGCAGGAAAATACTCTTCATCATCCTCACCACAACAAAAGGCAAAGGCACTTTAAAACACGGCTAAATGTCACCATTTATAACAAAAACAGGCTGTGTAGTATTGACAACAGCAATAAAAGTCAGGTCACCTTCATAAAACCGATGTCCTCGGCCTTATCGAAAACCATCTGGATGGAGCTGAGCAGTTTCTTAGCCTCTTGCTGTTTCTGGTGAAGCTGCAGGGCCTGTGCCGAGTTCTCTTGGCAGAACTTGGAATGGGCTTTATCCAGGACCTCCAGGGTCTTCCCCAGATCCTCCTCCAAGAGCTGCTGCATTTTCTGATACTGCAGCTGCACCTCCTCCTTCAAGTGCTGCACTTTGTCCTGAGGTTCCACAGATCAGCACAAAACCATAACTTATTATGCAAGTCTTGTTCCATCTTAACAATAGGGGCCAAGCAGAGACTGCATCTGATATGGATGATTAGGAAGAGCCACTGAGGTACTGGATTCGTTATGGTACAAGAACTAGGCATAACCTTTATCTCAGACCTGTACGAATGTACTAATGTGGTCATTAATCACAGTAGTAGGAGGAGTGTCTGGTATTAAAAAGCTAAGCGTTTAGTTCCTAAGCTTGCAAAGCAAAGGATGCAGTTGTTCTGTTAAAAATAATGCGATTTAGCTTGTCAATGTACAACCTTTTACACTTACTTCCATAAGACATTTATCAGATTCTAATTTGTAGAGCTGCTCTTCTATGTCCTGAACTCGGTCCTCGATTCGATCCTGCTGTTTGATCAGCATTTGCTGAAATACAAAAAAAGATCAGATTAGAGGAATGTTTTGATTTGACTGAATTAGAATATCTGGCCATGTTTGGATAATCATGAATTAGATGATAACTGTAATCCATTATCAGTATATACAAATTACATACAATACAAACATTGAAATATTCATAAACCATCTTCCACCACAATCAACCATTTGCCACAAACTGCTCTTAGTTTTAAAAGAATATTGTCAGTGAAGGTCATGCTTAAGAATTACATAGAAAAAAAAAAAAAAAGGTAAATGTCGTTTGCGATCAGAATATTTTTGTATGCATTTTCCAAACTGGAATGCAGTTTGTATGCAATTATGCAAAAAATATGCAAAATGTGTAAACACCATTTGTGTATTTTGGACACATAAAACGCTGGCTATGAAATTACCCAAGCTAATTTCATTCCTCACTTTAAAAATGTGATTTCCACCACTGCCATTTCCAGAATATTATGAAATGACCTGAGGTAGAGTGGAAATGGCAATTTGGTGAAAATGTTCATGGGTTTCAGGACAAAGGAATTTCCTCTGTATGCATGACATTGTATAATAACAAATTAGTGCATGAAATGTGAGTTTCATGAGAACTGAATGCTAAGAAGAATGATATTTAATCGGTTTCATTTGCATACTTCAAAACAACAACACATAGTTTCAAACAGCAATATTTACCACGTGGTAAAGCAAATTAATCTTTTAGAGTTTTCAGTCACAGACATAAAAAAAAACCCCATTGTATTCCATTCTACACAGTCATTATTAAAAATTATATCATTCTGAAAATGGAAGGAAGAACTACTGTAATGACATGTTTCCAAGGAAACTTGATGGGCATTTAATGACTCACAATACTCACAATGTTTCTTAATTATGTATCACCAGTAAAAATAATTAATTAACAAGATTTAGTTCAGCCCGAAGATCATATCTAAACAATAACCAGCTACAAAGAAAATATTCATAGAAGAATCAGTGTTCTGCATATCTAATGCTTTAATATTAATTATGTGAAACATAATGTGAAACATCGCGATGGACGATGGCATCGTCATCGTATGCGGCGGTTGGGGGGTGTTTAGTTGTAACTAAAACAGCAAACCCCGCCCCACGACTGACAAAAACAACAGTGTTTGCGCGAGCAGATGAGAGGTGAGTTGCGCGAGGATGACATAGCAAGCGTGCGTGAGGGTTTGAAATAGGGCTGCACGATATTGAGAAAAAATTACATCGCAATATATTTTTTTCCTGGGATATATATTGCGATGTGTACAAATTTATTTATGTTCATCAGCATCATCCTTTTTTGTATCCAAAATTAGGGCTGCGCGATATGTATTGCGCATCTTGTCAGTAAAGCTGGTTCTGTAATCAGCCGTAAATTCAATCAGGTGCGTGATCTTACATTGAGCCGCATTCATCAGGCAGAGCCGTTGTGCAGTGACGAGCTGCGCAATTTCGGGTTCATTATCAGCGTAAATTTGACACTCCATGCAAAGTACCTCATTTTGGTCAACATCCTCCTTTTTGTAGCCAAAATAGTCCCAAATAGATGATTTCGACTTTCTTTTTGGTACGAAATCATTTTTTGCGGCGGATCCTCTTCGTCTCGCATTTTTAGCAGTGAATGTTGGCTGTGAGGGGTGAGCAGCGGCACAGCGAACCAATCACTGTGCAACCCCAGCAACAAGCCATACAACAAACACATGTTTACTGTGTGCTACCGTTGTCTTAATACACCATGGGCTTCTACCCTTCACATCGTATGTTCCCGCGATGTGACTATCGCTCACATGCACATCGCGATGTCGATGTCAAAACAGAATATTGTTCAGCCCTAGTTTGAAATGAGCTCGCGGGCCCTGTTTCTTCGCATGTACATCTGTTTTTCTCTCGCGGAAATGATTTACCGCGCTCGCCAGCATCAGTTGTGCACTCGCTTATTAGTGGCATGGGTTTGCCGCCATAAATTAAGCGTGTTTTTCGCAAACTGGTTGCCGCTGCAGTGGCTAGGCAGAGGATCGCCATGCCGGCTCAGCATCGTGATGTCTATCGGCCATCGGCGATGGACAATGGCATCGTCAATCGACCCAACCCTAATATAAATTTAGTTTGGATGGTAAACTAAGAATTCTGGATAACAGAAAATCAATTCAAGTCCAAGACAATGATATAACAATTGAACAATCTAGTATTTTGGTGGTTAACTAGCATTTTTGTTTTTTTTGTAAGAACTACATAAAGAACATAAGAAAGCAGCACTGAGACAAAAAGATACAAAGTCAGTTCTGTTGTAATGGCGCAAATGTAACTTTGCTAACTTCCTTTTCCTTTCTTTTCAATGAATGCAATTGTCAAGGCCCCGTGGAGAAGGACTGGTGGCTGAAGAGGAATTTCAATTATTTTCCTTTCATATTCAATGGCAAACAAAGGGGGGAAAAAAACAATCAACAAACGACTTGCGACGCCTGACAGAAGTTCAGTGGTACCTAAGGAACAAACCAAATTAGTTTTAATTAAACAAACGCCTCATGCGAGAGGCAGTCACCAAAAAGAAGGTGGGGGTGCTGTCATGGCAACAAAGCTCTTTTTTTCATATCTGTATATTCAGAGGGGAATATGAGGGAGGAAAAAGGAGGAGGAGAAGGAAAGACAGCATAGAGGAGACCAACGAGAAAGAAGGAAGGCTCATTTCACACCGTCTTTCCCCATTTTGTCTTTGTCTGCGTCCAAGGCAGAGACAAATCGTGTTGACCCTGTGAGTGTGTATTTTGGAGCAGGACTCCGTAATGAATGCAGGCTAGCTCACAGATAAAACTGCTTCCTGTAGAAAGAGGACAAACCTCAACCAAATCAAGCCACTTTATCTTCAAAAGCCTACAGGCAAAAAACAGGGCAAGTTGACTGAGGGCACGTTTAATTCAGTAGTGTGACGACAAATTTTAATAACCTCACATGCGGGATGGAAGATTAAACAAAACAGGTATTCTCGTACGAGCAAGAGAAGTCAATTTTGGTATTTTTCTTCACACTCAAGAGTAATGCTGTTATATCATTCTGATTCATCTCAGCTACAAAGAGTCAAAAACAAAGGGAATCAATGTCAGGCTTCAGAATGCAGCAGTACAGGACAAGCGCAAGACCCAGAGAGGGATGCGCTGCAAACTAATGATCTTCAATCACACCGTCTGACAGACGCTTATAACAGCTGACTGTACCCTCTGTGCCAAATGAACTACATCAATCACTGCCGATGATACGCGCAGCCAAACCTTTTCCTTTCAACAGATTTTGTTTGTTGAGCGTATGACAAATTGGATCCACAATCACATGGTACTGGGTAAACGGACTTGTTTTCGTGTATCTCGCTTGAGCATCAACCGATTTTCTTGTGGCGTAAATCCATTACCAAGATTTGGATCCAAGGAATTGGATTTAGCAGTGAATCAGACTACACTAACCTCTGCGTTACCAAAAATGACACATATTTACAGTATGATGTGCAATATTCATCTTACCACTGCAGGAGATCTATCATGCATACATTTTTACAGCGAGAGTACATAATTTAAAGCCATATGGAGCCATTTTCTCCAGATTAAGTCACTTACTGCGGTAATTTAAAGGGATAGTTAACCAAAATTAGAAATCTGGTGAAAACCTGCATCCTGAAAAACATTGTTATGGGTTTTTGTCCACACAAATAAAGTCAGCTGGGTCCAGTTTTGTTTTGGACTCCACTGACTTTTATGGTAGAGGCAAAAATATCTTCCTTTTTTTTTTTGTTCTGGAGAAGAAGAACAAAGTGAAATGGATGAGGATGAATAATTCATGACAATTTTAATTCTAAGTGAACTCTCTCTTGAATCTGTGGTGAATTTGGCCATGTGCCTCACAATAGCCAACAATACATGTTTGGTTTCTGAAAACACAAGTTCTGAACCATCTACTGCTTTACAGATTAAATTGGTGTTTATCTACATCAACAATCAGGAACAGAAGAAAGGTCAAGAAGCAGAAAACCGCATGGAGACAGAGAATGTCTTTGAAGCTCTAGGATCTAAGACCATGGCCTAATTGTAGTGACTGATGAGCTTGGGCTGCCGGCAGAAGCCTGGAGGGTGGAACCTAATACCTCATGGCAGCGGTGCTGGCTTGCCATCCAGGACGGACCTCTCTCAAGGGGGAATGGGGGTAGGGTGCTCAAAATCACTGTCATTTCAAACCAGCGTCTCTTCCGCCAAGGTCAGAGTGAACGAGGCAACCGTAACCTTGCCCTGAGCTACAGCCTCAGACAGAGCCATTTTGCCTTGTAGCAGATGAACATGGAAGGACAAATGGTGTCCATCCAACGATGGTAAACTTAACATCCACAAAGAAGGACTGCCTGTGAAAAAGAGCTCTGGAAATCCCGAAACATCCCAAACGGGCATGGTTTCCGTTTTAAATAGCTTGGGCTATGACACAACAAGGGTTCATTTTGTAGATCGATTGGTCATTGCTAACATGTCCTGTCACAAAAATGCCTGGGATAACTGATGGCATATGATTTATATAATCAACACGAATGGAAATTATGCTGACAGCATGCACATGAATCAAATCACAGGCTTTACTTATTACACACATAAAGCTGG
>JAUCMU010000021.1:11597460-11608299 GCA_032275025.1 Enteromius treurensis | reverse complement strand
GGGGCTTAATATGAAACATCTCCAGCACTAAAGAGATATTTGAAGCAAATATAATATCTGAGCAGTTTCCATTCCTCCTGTGAAGTTTATTTGGTTTTAGGTTTATGAAAAGGCTATAAAAACATCTAGAGCATTGTGCAATGTCGATTACTTAAAACAAGAAAATCCAGGTTGTTTTGTTGCAGCAAGCCAGGAAAACGCAGGAGGTCGTTAAGGGTCAATTAAATCCAAATCTGTGCCACAGAAAATAAGACTCATCATTAAATTCTCCAGTCGCAGTCCTCCCCCTCCCCAAAATGCCACGCAAGGATGCACCTGTGCTGGGAAGATAAGCCCAAAGGAGAGCTTCGGTATTGTTTGCAGCTCTACCCAATTGTTTATCATTCAAATGGAAGAAAAAAAAGGGGGGGAAGGGGACAGAATAGTTAGCAACTACATCGATAAACCTCGCCATCGTCCAAATCCAGAAGGGAACCACGACCTTTAGCTGGAAGCAAAACAACAGAATGTAGAACATAACACAAGAAGTTGAGGCCACTTACTCTGATATCGTTACGTCTGACTTCTATATCGCACACCGCGTGGCCGTGGTTGGTAGCACATCTGGAGAAGCAGCAGTACTGGCAGACAGCCACATGCTCGGTTTCACAATGATAAAGTCTGTACTCGTCGTGCTGTGGACAGCTCCAGGCCCGCACGTCCTCGGCGTCCACCAGTAAGTGTCCAGCGTTGGAAGAGGGCTGCTGGAGATGGGTCTGAACATGGGAATGGCAGCAGGGAGCATTGCACCTGAGGCAAACCTTCTGGGCTTGAAGCGGAGGGCCGCGTCGGCACAGAATGCAGTGCAAAACCGCTGGCGTCTTCTCAACGTTTAACGCGTTAAACTTCTCCACAATGTTGGACAGTTTGTGGTTCTTCTCCAGAGCTGGCTTTTGGCTGTAGGCATGGTTGCATTCAGGACAGCGAACCATTCCTGTATCTTTAGACCAGGCCTCGTTGATACACATGCGGCAGAAGTTGTGTTTGCAAGGGAGCTGAACCGGCTCCGAGAACACATTCAAGCAAATAGGGCATATGAGCTCTTCTTCCAGACAGTTCTTCCAGTTCTCAGCCATCTTTAATGCTCAAAAGTCAAGGTAAAAAAAAACTGCATAAACTAGGTTTTTCTTTTGTCGATACCTGAAATGGGTGGTTTGGGAACCACAAGGACCTTACTTTATCCCACAAACGTCAACTTTGTGCCAATGAGAGTGCGAATACACTAGGAGAGTATACTTTGAGGCGACATCATTACACCACCCACTTCTTCATTCGTGTCAACTAGGCGTCGGCGAGAATTTTGTTGCCACAGCACTAAAGTGGACTTTTGTGACTTTAAATGCCAATACACTAGTTCGTTTTCTACATGTATGCCCAGTTTCCACTAGTTATGTACGACGACTGTGAAAAATCCAGTCTGCTGACGACCAGCCTGACAGCTCCTCGTTTACTAGGAAGGGACGCGTAGATAGGCCGTTTTTCGAGAACAGTTTCGAGTGAGAGACTAAAAGTAAAATATTATTCTCACGACAAGGCTTTTGTTGTTTTTGTCCGCTGCTATTTTGACGTAGCATCACACTGACATGGATTTTATTCCCAAAGAGGATTATAATGGTTCTGCTAGCTCTCCATACAGACGTGCGTTACACTTTACGTTAAAATATTCACATATAGCACCTCCCCGTGACGTTCTATATTTTAAATTTCATAGAAAACAACGGTCGCAAATAGAACAAACGGTCAATTCTAATACATATGTGTAGACTACGCGCATACGGCACTTCCCCTCATTATAACAAAGGAACATAGAGAGAACATACACTGGTATGTAACCAAGCCTAGTGAAAACTGGACCGCCGAGTGCCTTCACTTTGATCTCTTCAGGCGAGAAAAAATAATGAAGCCTTATTCCGATACACCTCCAAAAAGAAACAGATTTTTAAAAGCGAAACGGAGTGCTTCTCGCTATTGGAGTCTGTCATCTGCCATCTTGCGTCCCTCTTTAAAAATGAAAAAGAAAACGTCTCTGTTTGGCCCCCATCAAGCCTCTCTCGCTTTAGTGCTTAAAAGAATGCAAAAGTGGATTACAGGCGTGGGTTTCTTCGCTGATTCCGAGTCCTATCGTGGTCGATTCCTGCGAGCGTGCGTCCATGGGTCGATCCTCAAAACGGGCCGATCTCACCATGGTATTATTTATGGTTTCTTCCTCTTCTCTCGTTCAGGCTTTGATGAGGGTTGGAATGCAGGGACAGAAAAGAGAGTTTCAATACACACAGAGCTTCACACTCGCTCCTCCCCTCCCAACGAGCACTCCGCCAATCACGTGACTCATCACCGCTTTGACATGTCAAAAGGAGGGGCTTCGAGCAACGAGGCGGGGCTTAGTTTAAAAGGGCATCCACATCGGGGAATAACGCGAAGATTAATGGGGATTTTGAATCATCCCCTTGACTCGCATCCTTTGAATCCTTCACTAGAATTAACCATTCAATGACTCGTACATTCATCATTTTTGAATAATTATCTGTGTATAATTGTAGTTTTTATTAATGTACAGTATTGAAATGCAGCTTTTAGATGTATCAACTTGAATTATTTTTTTTGTCATTTTGTTTTGTGCTTTTGTCATTTCACTTTTTTTTGTACAGTTTAGGATCAGTTATTTCATTTCATTTCCAATTTTACTGTTGGTACTAGTGACCTTTTCTGCCAGCTGTGAGTGTCATTTTGTGCAGATCATTATGAGCATACGTTTTATCATTTTTTTAATAACATTTGTGTGTCTACCAAACTATTGGCTGATATTAGAGTCTATAAAAGCAAGAAAAACAAGAAAGCCATCACAGGCTTCAAATAGGAGACTTCACAGCGAGCAAAAATATTGATTTGGTGGAAGTGAATAATATTAATTTAAATACAATGGTTTGTTCATGAACAAACCATTACTAATAGTTCTGAGTGATGTGATGTGATGAAATAGTTTTATACATACACAAATGGACCCACTTTTATTAATAGGCCATATTTATTTAAAAAAAAAAAAAAAAAAAGTGTTATTTTGCAAATTTAAATTTGTTACCTGGCTGGTTTCATTTTCAACAGACCTTGATTGTCACAGAAAAAAATTAATGTCAACACAAACACTGCTCTAACTTCCCATTACAAGGAGAGAATAGGTTTCATTGACTAATAACTTGTTGTTGCCCTTTTAAGAGGAGCTTCGTCATCACCAAAAACATGATCAGTTCAGGGAATGGGTGAGATGAGGGGGATTACGGGGATTTCTTACTTGAGCTGTAATGACATGAAGTTGTTAAATTCGCTGACATAATCCAGTCCTTCCCACATAGGAAACTACTCAAATATCCGACAGGTGACGTAGAAAGCACAGGAAAAAAGAAGTCACATTCAGAATGTCTAACAAGTGTTTTATTTTTAAGTTGACAGGCAGTTCCTCGTACTGTAAATGTTATAACACATGATAAGCAATCCCAATTATCTCACAGTCTTCTAGACAAAAGGACAGAAAGAAAGCTTTCCAGCCCTTTTCCCCCTTCTGTATGCCGTGTCCTCATGGGAACCAATTATACAAAGTAATTTGAAACCTGCACCTAGCTAACTTGGTCATGTGGTGCCTCATTTTGTTGGATCATTCAAGTATTTATATGCATACACCAGGTTTATAAGTACAGTATTTGCAGTGTGAAAATATCACGTACCAAGTAAAAACAGTATGTTCTTATGTTTTCTTTTGTATTGGACATTAAGTTTGAAATGGGTTAATGCTGAACCAGTCACTAAAAATGTGTCTTAAAGTATTCATTTTGCAAAGGCAAGAACATCACATTACTATTATAAAACATTTATTTGCAAGCAAAATTATTCAAACAATGGGCAAAAGCACTAAAACAACTCAAAGCCACAGCTCAGACTCTGACACATGTGTAAAAATTGTAACATTTTCTAAAATAACTGCAATGTTTCCTACAATAAATAAGAATAAAATATCAGATGTGCTTATTGTGCCCCAACTAGCAGCTGACAGACAAAAACTAACCATCTAAGGCCTGAAATATTAAGACGTTTCTTCTTAAATGTTTTGCAATGATCACACAGGAAATGCACTTTCACAAATGTTTAAAAAATTGGTATTTTTTTACTAAAAGTTAAAAATATAAATTTGACAATACAAATTTTAATTTGGAAAACTCTTGTATAAAACTATTTCTGTAACTTTGAGAAGTCAATTTGTATTTTTTTTTACGTCAGACTGGCTAAGGAATTAATTACCATCTTGACAACTCTGCCTCTAAAAACACAAAAATAAAGTGAAATTGGACATTGGTACAAAAATAAGTTCGTTATACGCGCTAGTACAACACTCAGCCTGCATTTACGTTCATGTTAACTATAATATTTATGCTTTTTCAGTAATAAAATCATTGATAGCAATGAGTAACTGAATGCATTTTAAAAACCTATATAAAACAGATGTTACTGACCACAAAACAACTTCAACATCTGGCCGAATTACAAGGACAATGTATAAGTCCTGACAGTATAAAAGAAAACACCACAGATATCCATGCAATTCCATATCACGTACCCCTTGGAATGCTGCTGAACTTACTGTAAACATGCCCTAACTCAGAACACAGTGTATTTTAACACATAAAGTTAAAACATACAGGCAAGGGAGATGTGATTCGATTTGGCTTGATTATAAACCCATATAACTATACATTGAAAGGTGGTTTGGGGGCAGTACAGTTCAATATGGTCCCAAACCACTAGATTGGTTAAACTGTCCATTCATTTTTGGTCACATAATCAATATACATACTTAACGTTTAGCAAAAATAACAAATTAAGGCAGATTTCGATTATATGGAACCATACATTCTGTCTTGAGTGTCTTTTGCAGTATTTGGCATCACCATTCTCCATTCAGGGTCATGTTGGCAGCACGCCTGGTCTTGAGGAATGTCCACGACTCATCTTTCTTTTCTCTTTTCATGCATACAAGAACATTAGATAGCCTTGACATCAATGAGGTGGCTGTGTTGGGCACCTTGCCTTAGGGTCTTGATGTTTTGTAGTCTTCGCCCATGCAGAGTGAAGCGAGACCACGCCAGCAGCTGCAAAAGGGCACAGGAAATGGGCACAAACACCAGCAGGTAAAAACAACCCTGACGCAGTGGCACAG
Source organism: Enteromius treurensis (assembly GCA_032275025.1). NCBI lineage: Eukaryota > Metazoa > Chordata > Actinopteri > Cypriniformes > Cyprinidae > Enteromius > Enteromius treurensis. The sequence continues at coordinate 11,603,054 of JAUCMU010000021.1, read as the reverse complement.
GGACTGCAGGAGCTGCTATCGGTGCTTCCGCCACAGAGTTTCTCTCAAAGATGTCATATCCTGCAAAATGATAGGGGATGATGAGACACAAATGCACTTTTAGAATCCTGAAACAAATATTATCATGGTTTTCGCAAAAAAACATATATTTCAACGATGATAGTACTGATAAATGTTCATCGAGCAACAAATCGGCATATTCAAATAATTTCTGAAGGATCATGTGAGAATAATGATATATAATGATATCTCAACCCCCCCCACCGGTTACTTCATTGGTCATATTTACCAATATTTTTGGCCATGACTGTATATATACATTATTGTACATGCATATACAATTGATATAACCAATTAATATATATGAATATTATAATATATTGCGTTAAAAAAGAAATGCAGTGCAGGATTTATTAGACAGATTCTTCGTTGTTTGCTCCTGAAACATAAAACACTTGCTTCATTTTCCCTCATTTGTAAGTCACCTTAGATAAAAGCATCTGCTAAATAATTAGATGCAATTACTATATGTGAATGGTACATGTACTGCATATGTATTCACTGCACACACACCTGTGTAGAGACACAGCAGCCAGGTACCAATAAGAGGGGCAAAGGTCTGGCCAGGCTTGGTTACCAAGGCAACCATACCAAAGAGCAGGGCAGAAGCTGCTTGTTGACGGCGGTTCAACACAAAGTCCTCATCCACTAAGTCTGTGATCACCAGGTTCAGAAGTTTACAAGTGCCCTCAGTGAAGACGCGATTACTGTGGAGAGATTTAGTGCAACAATATAATAAACACAGATAAAAGACAATGTGGGGAAAGATAGTCTAAATCTGTTTAGTCTAACACACATCCTTTTATTAATCAAGTAGTGTCAACATAAATGAAAATGTGACGTGTCTTTTTTTGTCTGTGTCATAGCTTAGCAAACAAAGAAATGTACATTATCACAATAATTTAGAAATGTTACTTAAATTGTAAATAGTTTGTATCATTTTGCACATTATCACCACCTAAAAATTTTTTTTTTTTTAAAGTCATTTTACTAAAATTTATTTAAAATGGTCTAATATGAATGAAATATGTAGTACATTTAAGTACATAAGGATTTTCTTCAGTGTAAATGTAGGGCTCATGGAAATGAATGTCTTACCTAGCAATAAAGATGCAGAGCAGGTAGACGTGGTCCGCCCCAGCTAAGAGCATGACCACGCTAAGTCCCAACTTCAGGATGAAGAGCCCGCGGACAACCTGATAGACACCCAGTCTTCGGCACAGCGTCAAAAAGTAGAGATTGTTCAAATGAGGTGCAATGTAAGAAATGCCTATGTCATAGGAAAATAGAATTAGAAAAACACACAAAACCGGTCTCACGCCTTGGTAAGCATAAGAGACTCTCAAAAAGATTATCTTACATAGACGTCATTGTTGATGTGCTGTGTTTAAGTGAATGATTTCTTTTCGTCTTACCCAGCAGGAAGGATCCGGTTGAGGCAGAAATATGGTCTGACAGGAGGTGCTCCAAAAACAGAGGAAAGAAATTGCTGTTGAAATGGCAGTGGAATACCTGCAGATGTTAAAAGGAACAGGATAAAACACATATAATTGGGACTCTAAGTGGATGATTACAGAAAACACCACTTCAGCTTTGTCTTTTGTGCATGTTTGCTCATATTTACCTGTACAAGGTTCATAGAAACAAACCACATAAAGTTCTTGTGGCGTGACAGCTGCTTTAGATATTCCCCAAGAGTGACTGGCTTCTCAGGTGAGGTAAAAGGAGCTTGACCGATACTCAGTCTATGAGTAGTCAAGGAGGATGAACAATCCAATGGGAGGCAACAAAAGAGACAAAACAGATTAGAGGAAAACTTATGTGAGACCCATGACCACAAGACCATAAATATATCTTTCATAAGTAAATAAATTAAATGGTAATTTTTGATTAGCGATATGCATCGTTTAGACAGATTCAAAGGCAATTTTCTCAATATTTATATTTTTTGCCCCCTCACATTTCAGATTTTTGTTGTGTATGTTTAAAATTAACAAATCTTTTTAATTTTAATAAATATTTTAATATTACTAATTGAGAACAGAATTAACAACACTTCATTTTTGTGCTTATTATATGTGTGTTTATTAAATTATTAACATTATTATAACATACTAATTTAGAGAGACCTTATATAATGTTTATGTCGTTATTTTTGAAGACGTACTTCTGTCAGATGCAGTTTAATAAGTAAAAATGAGCTGTCCCGATTCAGTGTCTGCGGTCAGATGAGATTTTTTTTTCTTCACTACCGATAGAAGAACCGTTAACATCAGAGCTTATCGATACTTCTGACTTTTTTAATTTAGAACCGGTACCGATTAACTACCGCGTTTTGGTACCCATCCCTAATGTGGGTACGGTTTATAGTTAGTATGTATACAAAGTGTTTATTTGCAAAAATAGATAACTCAGTTTTTTATTTTTAAAAAATCATGTTTTTTATGTTATCGTGTTTTTATGTTTTATTGTGTCGATTTATTTTACTTATTTTTTAACCTAGTCAAAGTTTGATTAAGATTAATTTGAATGCACAATGAAAAAAACAGGATTTCTGAAAATTATTAAAAACAGAGCATTCAGTTTTTGCAAATGAACTCTTTGTACGTAAATACTCACATACAGAATATATTTACATGTATGCAGTTTTTTTTTAAAAGATAATTTCTTTTGGCATTTTTAGCCTTTATTAGATAGGACAGATCAAACTTGACAGGAAGTGAATTGGAAGAGAGCACAAAATAAAATAAAGCACAAATATCTAACCTTTCACTTGATAATAAGAATTTAATATAGGGGGAAATATCATTATGAAATAAATGTTGGACATTATTATCAAATACACGTTGGACACAATTATTGGCAACCCTAGGAATTCTGAGTTAAATATCTCTGATGTATATTTCCATTCATATTCAAAATTCTGAGCACTCCAAGGTGATTATAAACATGCAATTATCCAGCCATGACTTCCTGTTTCACAGAAATATAAATAGGAGGGACAATAAAGCCCAAATTCCCTTAATCATCCATAACAATGAGAAAAACCAAAGAATAAATTTATCATGTCCAGCAAAAGATAATTGAGCTTCACAAATTAGTGAAGTGGCTTTAAGAAAAGAGCTAGAGCAGTGAAAATGACCATTTCCACCATCAGGGCATTCATTAAGAATTTCCAATCATCATAAAATGTTAAGAAATTGCCTGGAAGAGGTTGGGAGAGTGGCTAAAGACTCTCCAAGGACCACAGCTGAAGAATTGCAGAAAATAGCTCTCTGTGTCAGAAAACCTTTAAAAAAAAGTTTAACAGCACCTACATCAGCACATGTTGTTTAGGAAGAGGGTTGGGGTGGAGCACACTCAGTTATCAGACACAACTGGAACTTTATGGTCAGATGAAACAAAACAAAAAAAGAGCTTTTTAGGAGCAAACAAAAGATGGGTTTGGTGAACAAGGATACCCCATGTGTAAAATTAAATATACTGCTGTATATTTGATGTTGTGGGCCTATATTTCTGCTGGACATCTCGTTTAGACACATGGCATCTTAGATTGCATTAAATGTCAACAGATTAAACAGATCAAAGTGACTAGCTCTGTTGGTCACTGAGCACAAAATCTACTTCAGCTATGGCCATTCCAGTCCTCTGCCCTGAACCCTGTAGTAAATGAGTGAGGTGAACTGAAGAGAAGAAGCACCATCATGAAGCTGGGAATCTAAAGGGTCTGGAGTGATTCTGGATGAAGGAATGGTCTCTGATCTCTTGTCAGGTGTTCTCCAAACTCATCAGTCATTATAGGAAATGAAGGCAAATTATAGGCAAATGAAGGTTTCAAAAAGTATTAAAAAGGTTAATTGTGGACAATGTGTATCAGAGAAAATTTTTTATTTCATAATGATACTTCCCTATTTTAAATTCTTATTACCCAATGAAAGGTTAGCTTTTTGTGATTTAAAAAAAAAATATATATATATATATCAAAAGGATTTGCAATGCATATTAATTTCCATAGACTTCTTTGATCATATTTACCAAGGGTGTCAATATTTTTGGACATGGCTGTATGCTTGTATCATATGTCATAATATGATGCATTATGTGAAGATCAAACCAAAGTGTAGACTGTAATACGCTAATTTTATGGTTCTTTTTATGTTTCATAGTAGAAAATAATATAAGCTGATAAGATATGTGGTTAAGTAAATTATAGCAAAACGATCATTTTGGGAAGCTGTGCTGGTAACACATATACTGAATGTTCACATCTAGCACTATTAACATTTATCCCATGAGTGAGGCAGTTAACCCCAGGTTGCTCCGTGGGGACAAGCTCTGCAATTAGTGTGGTGTAAATTGCTTCAGATGAATAGTAACTTCTAAACGACATGTAACATTTAGCACTGCAAAACAATAACGCTCTTACTCAATGAGTGCTTGGCTCTCGTTCTTGCGTAGCTGGACTTCATTCTGAAAGCGGTGCCGCAGGAGACGTGAAACCACAAAAAAGCCTAGCATTGAGAGAGTGGCTAGACTCACGCAGAAGAGTCTAAAGGAGTAGAAGTTTTCCTTGTTCCAGAAGGAGTAAGAGAGGAAGACGGACAGCGAGCCAATCGCACTGAACAAGGAACTGTGGAAGTTGAGGCGTGTGCGGTCATGTGCTGACACGGCCAGGTCGGCCAGGAGGGCGTTGTGGTTGAGGTCAACCACAGTGAGGAAGCCATCGTAAAGGCACAGGCAGATGAGGAACTGCAGTCCAGGCCAGGTCCAAGCAACCCAGAAGGCCAGGAACGAAAGAGCAAAGAGAGGCCCACTGCGGGACAGTGCCTGCAGACGCTTCAGGACCACCTCAGGGGACGTGATCTGGGACCCAGACCTGAACAGTCAAACACAGAAATTTAAACTAGACATGTACCAACTGAAATATGAATTTCCAATTTGAAGAAAGTGAATAATCTTACTGAGGAGAGCTCAGGAATGAGCGGTCACTTAGCCAGCCAAAAAGAGGGTCGTTCAGGCTATTCCATATAAGAAACACAGTCTATGAAAAAGAAACAATATAACAAGCAGAAAATGTGAAAAAATTCTAATTAAAATCAGCATTTGAGTCAAATATAATGAATAAGCACTTCAAATAATCACAATATACTGTACAGTTCAAACATTTGGGGTCTGTTATATTGTTTTATGGCTCATTCTCACAGTAATATTGTGAAAAATTATTAAACTTTTAAATAATTGCTTCTTTATTTTTATATATTTTAAAATGTACTTATTCCTGTGATTGAAAAGTCTTCAGTGTCACATAATCCTTCAAAAATTATTCTAAAATTCAAAAATTATTCTTTGGTGCTCAAGTAACATTTTTTATTATTATTATTCATTTTTAAAAGAAATTAAAAAAATTTGTTTAAAACATTTGTAACATAACTTTTGATAAATTGAATTAATAAATCATTCCTCAAAAAAAAAACGTATTTCTTTTTTTAAATCTTAGTTAAAAATACATAAAATTTGTCTTATTTTATATATAT
>JAUCMU010000021.1:11578383-11597360 GCA_032275025.1 Enteromius treurensis | reverse complement strand
ATATAAATAATAATCATAGACAGAATCATGTATTGTTTTTAGTTTTTTTACCACTAATAATTTAAGAATCTTAAATAATAAAAAAAAACACCTACCTCTCCCACCCAAAAGGACAACTTGTCAATCTTGTAAACAGACACAAAGGTCTCCACATAATACAGTAAGAAGACATTGTGGAGAATGGAGACGAACAGAGCCAGGGAGCCATAAAGCACAGCCGTCGGGACGCCCTGGCAGAGGCCCCATACCCTCTTTCCCATCCTTTGCTACTTCTCTCCGCTCTTCCTGCCCACGCAGCGCTCTACACGTCCCACAGGGCGGGCAGGGTGGGGTCATCGCTCTATCCACCCCTGCAAACAGACACACACCAACACAAACCACACAGTTCAAAACCATGCAGTGTCTTATTCGGTAAAATATGAGTCTGGTTAATGTCTGTCGGCTGTTTTTAGACTGAAAATTACCATTACTTGAATTAGATTCAGGGACCGTACCTTGACAAAGGCCAAGCCAATGAGAAAACTGAGCATCTGTATTACATTATCAAGCAGCTAATGCTTTGTTTTAATGATTCAGCACTTTGCTCGATATGAATCTGGAAAAACAAGCTAAACCCAGACGAGACGGAAACCTTCTGAGTTAACATAATAATGTCGGGGGCAGTTAGGGGGGGAAACATCACCAAAGATGCTTAATCACAACTTTTACAAGGTTAGTTAAGCAAATTATGGTTATTTGGTATGAAATTCTAAAATATATTTAATTTGTCTATTCTCAGATCAAAAATGATTCAGAAAATACCACTATAAAAAAAAAAAAAAATCTCTTTTAAATGGCTTCCTTTTTTTCCATGGAGAGTGTTATGGGGAATTTTGGAAGAAGGCAGCCCATTTTCCATACTCATAATAACAAAAACAGTCTGGACTTCTTTATAGAGTGTCATGTGAGCAGTTCTTCAGTACTTTCCGGTCACACCTCCATATTGTGCCTGTAAAACCATTTCTAGCAGAAAATCATCATAAATCCCACCGAGAAGTGTAACTGTACATGAACTTCCATTTTAATGAGCTGGATGATCTCATCCCAGCTTCGACGACAAAACATTGTTATTCAGTCCAGCGATTTCTCTGGGGTCTGATAAGAGATGTAACCTGAGCAGAATTAGTGTAGGCCGAGGCCTGTGATTCCTATCAAATATTGAACACTTTCCAATAGTAGGGTGGAGCAGACTGTATTGTGCCAGAGTCATGTGAATTTCCCCATGCACAGTGAATCCTTTATTCCTTTAACGCTGGACATCCGTGACAACCTTTCGCAAATATCACCAACCTCCACCTGGCACCATGGCAAAAAGCTAATTGCAATGCTTTCTGGGTAGCACACCTGATGTTCACATACTTCGCAAGCACACACAAATCCTGGGATTCTTTAAAAACACCCCCTTATAGTTAAAACAACCTGACCTTGCCCCCCAGCTCTTTGGGAGAACAATGAATTACAGTCCTGCACAGTTAAACTACCCTAAACATACGAGTGAAGTTGTTACTCCAGGCCTGATTTCCATCTAATCTAAGCAGTGAAGCAAAACACACTTCACTGGATCGCGTTGCACACAAGGATTCTCAACTCATCTCTTTCTAAAGGACAGGTGGCCGCTTCCCAGCTGATACGATTCAGCAATCTTTGATCCAACAAGAGATCAAGTGGCACGGAGCAAAAGACCAATGTTTTGGCAGCGCTGCGTTACAGTGACAGGTTGTCCACCTGTGTCTGTTCTCCAGAGCAACAGGATGCATGGGAATTATTCTCACGTAGACAGAAGAGTCTTTTACTTCACTGAAACATCAAACATTCACACCCTTTTCACACAAAAGCTTTAACACGTATACTGTTAAACCAATAGCTAGTTTGTCTGTATTGTTTTCTGTTACAAGAAAGAATAGAATAACCATTCGGGCCACATAGGATAGATATACACATATGAAATAATATTGTATATTTCCATATACATAAAAAAAATACACATTATTTGTCATACCCTATAATTGAGTAGAATGATCATCAGAACATTGACACTATAAATTTTTTTTTTTTTACATTAAAAAAATTCTATTATTTGTCATAAGCTATAGAATGATGTCTTCTAATAATTTCTTTGGAACATCGACACTTTATGTATATTTATTAATCCAATCATTCATTTTAAATTAGATTAATACTACCACAATTTTTTTATATTTAAATATATAAAAAGTCAATTATTTTTATTAATTGTTAAAATCTATAATTTAATAGAATGAGGTATTTTAATTTATTTGGAACACTCATTAGGACAATAATTTGTATATCAGAAACTAAAAGTCACATATTATGTCATAACCTATAATTAAATAGAATTAAGTCTTTCTTTGTTAAATAATGTCTATTTTAAGTTGTTCACCAAAATAAGTGTTTTATTATTTTACATTAACGATAATTACAGCATTAATGCATCACATATGGATGCAACTCATTTCGCACGTACTCTATCTTCTCCTAATAAACAAGCAACATTAAAAAAGCCGTTGATCACGCGATCAGAGACTCCTGACACCTGTACGTCAATATTCAATATATACATAAATATGTTACCGATTCAAAATACAGAGAAAAAGGGAACTAAAAACGCTGGAATTGTTGCTTCAACTCGACGATTACATACTTCAATATTTCATTTAATACTCCTATACATAACCGTTTAAAAACACTTTCCATAACCGAATATTCCCGCCTCGAATGATACCTTGTTACAGTTCCAGTACCATAATGATACAATGTTTCACTAGCAGAGCTGTGCTAGCCGCTGACATTAGCGAGTTTAACGTTACTCGTAGACTAGTAACTCACCAGGCTTTACCGAGAGCGCTTGAATGTGACCAGTCGCATTATAGCTGAAAGAAAATCACTCATATTTGGTCAAACTAAGAGTTCGAGCCGCGACTTGACACTTACAACCTAAAATAACTTGTAAACTACTAATCCTGCTCTAAGTTAAGCTCGCTAGCAGGCTATCCGCTTTCATATCAAGCAATGCTACGTGTACCAAGTCACAGCCAGTAGACGGACCCACTCAACCAGCTGATCAGAAAACATACGATCAGTCTATTCTGAGATTTTAGATGTTAGGCTGTTAGACACTTACCATGTGGAGCTGATATCAAAGCTGCAATCACCTGAGGATCAAGACAGGCGCTGTAAACGTTTCTAGGATTCACAGTTGTATCGAAACATGTCATGTGTTGGACGAGGAAGCCCGTGACGTCATGAGTCTTACCTCCTCCTCATCACTCCAGCTGCCATCTGTACACATACAGACAGGCACACACTTATTTAGTAGCCTTGTTGTGGTCATTTAAATTGCACATTATTTTGACTCGCAGTGAAAGGAGGAAATGCGTGAATGCAATATTCCAAAGCTCTAAACAAGCTGATTATAGGCACGTTTTCTTGTTGTATGGACATGTGAGAAACTAACATTTCAGCCAATTTTTATTTACCTAATAAGAAAGCAATTAAGACAGTGTCTATTTGTCCTTTAATTACATAATGTTTAGCCCACCCCCTGGCTGTAGGCCTACGCATATTTTGTATACATAGACTTTTTTGTTTTGTTTTCATGTGTACTATTGTACTCCTAACTGTACTTTTACTCTGTAATAAAATTAAAATAAAATAAAAATGAAATAAAAATAAAGCCCAGACCTTACAGAGACCTATATCAGCCAAACCAAATAATATTTAAATTATATTGTATACTGAGAAATGATAGTCACCCACTGATCTAAATATATATATATAAAAAAATTTATAAGTGCATTGTGGACAACAGCAATTATTAATTAGATAAAATGAATACAATTTCAACATATGGAAACGCTTGACATTTATGGAAAAATGCCCTTCTCCTGAGATTAACCTTTTGCATAAAATCTATTTTATTTTTTATTTTTTTATCCAACTATGGCCTATAATACAAATACGATTATATTATTTTAAGTGACTTTTTTGGTTAAAAAAAACTAACTTTAATTTAAATTTAATTTTTAGAAATGACTTTCTATACTTTTACTGTATTGCTGTCTTCTCGCCTCCCGTGTGACAACTAGCCCCGGCGTGCCCACATGCTGCACTTTTAATATTAAGCTCTAGATGGCAACCAATACAAACGAAGCGGCTGAATCCTTGTCGCAACGGACTCACATTTCCCTCCTTCCATCCCCGAAGAATGCACAAGTCCGTTGCGTTTTCAAAAAACTTTAATACATCTAGGATATTGTAAACCTATGCATTAGAGAAGTGACATTGCGACACAAAGCCGGGGAGGCGTGGCCTCTCATGAATATTAATCAGAGAGGCGTGGCGTGGCTTCACCTGAGACTGCTCTGAGGAGCGTGCAGCATGCAGCGCAGTACACAGTCAGATCTCTGGAGCAGAGGCATCATTAGCAGAACAACAGGGAATCCAATGAAAACACAGGATGACTGATGCTTACTTTTTCTAAAACAGTCAGGTAATTCAACTACAGTTTGTGATACATCCTTGGCATTTTGCATGCGCTTTTTATCGCATCTGTGTAGTTACCATTAGTAGGTATCTTTGCGCATAGTGTGTTGTAATGGAAGCGGAGCCTGCTGGGTTCTCTACACGCAGGTGAAGGTGACAGGGAATGAGTGCCAGAAGTGTCCTTTAAAAATACCGCAGTGGTGTGCAATCTGATGTAGACCACGCGCAGACAAAAAAGAAACTCACGAAAGTCGAGTGAATATCTATGTATTAATCTATCTATGTATTTAGTACATTTGTTTAGCAGGAGTAAGCTTTGCACTAAGAAATCTGGTGTTAAATGCGAGACCTGATTTGTATGAAGTGAACGGTTCTGAGTGATTTATCAGAGATATCAGTTTGAGCTTCTTCTTTCCTGGAAGTTGACCAGGGGTTGAGAAATGCAGTGTTGCACTTACAAGTCTGCTTATAAATATAAAACTTAATTAATACAACTCTGCTTAATAAAATTATTAATAAAAATTTGACTTAATACATTTTTAGCATATGCATGTATTTAATATGCACGGTATTCAGATTGGATTAATCCTGTTTATGTTCATGGTTTATTTTCTGTATTTCCTATTTCCATGTAAAATTGCATCAATGTGCCAGAGAATGGAAGAAAGGAAGGGGAAACATTTATTACTGTTACTCAAATTTGCTTAAAAAGGGAATACATCATGATCTTATGGGGTTTTTCTTAACTCTTATAAGCTTATTACATCACTTTTACAAACAAACCATGAAAACGTCTTTTTAGAAACAGTGCCATTGTTATTTGATTTAATTAACCCAAGTTTGAAAGATAATGTGCTCATAATGGCATCAAAGTAACAGTAACTTGGTCTCTAACAGTAATCTTGTCTATAACGCACTCACAAGGTCTAATGCATTCCTGAATAGTTCATTCTTTCCATTATGTCAAATCAAACACGTAATTTTACATATCTCAGCACAAGAAACCTATTGTACAGCTTTGTAGTTATAATGTCTAATGGAATGGATGCATGAACTATTTTGACATGCATAATTATGCGTAGCGTTTCAGGATGCAGTAATCAGTATTGAAAATTAGACTTGGACCATTCTCATTAAGTCAAAATCTCTCACGACTTTCAGTGCAGCTAAACTAGATTAAGTGCAGATGGAGAATTAGTGAGATATGCCATAAAATCCCACATTTGGGTGATTGGAGGTATTTCTTCACCATCTGTGGAAATGTCAGACTGGAAATATAGTATTTATATTGTTCAGCTGGCAGATGGCTGTATCAGAAATGATTCCTTTATGACTCTCTATGCTTAATGCTTCTGTACTAACTACAGTATACGGCAGGCGAACATACTTATCCAGCCTGTGATGTGATCAGGTTGACATGTCTCTTGTCCATGCTATCCTGAGCAGGGTCCTTATTGCAACAGGAGAGGTGTTGATGTGTTTATGGTACAGTATATGTCTGAATAGATGAAGTGATATGCATTAGCCCAGCAGCTTTCCAGTGAGGTACAAGAAACTGGAGCGAAGCAAAACCATCTATATTCACTTCAATGGGGTATATAGTGGCTGCATCTATTGTATCTATATCCACTTTATGATCTATATCCATTTCACCATCACATAATGGCGTTTCTAGACAACAAACACATTGAAGCGATACCTCATAATATACAAAGTATTTTTGTGACTCTAAGTGTTTTGAAATAAGGTTTTCTCACTATAAAGTGAATCAAAAGCTACAAAAATTGCTTTTGAGGCAGTTCTCCAGAGCCAAAAAAATGTGCATCCTCCACATAGAGCATCATTCCAGGAAAAAAAAATACAAAGATGTTGAAGGAATAGTTCACCAAAAGATGAAAAGCTGCTGAAAATGTACTCATCAACATTCAGGCCATCCAAGATTGTAAATTAGTTTGTTGTTTGTTTCTTCATTAGAGCAGTTTTGAGATTAAGCATTACATCAATTGCTCACCAATGGATCCTATGCAGTGAATGTGTGCCATCAGGATAATAGTCCAAACAGCCTTTAAAAATGTTACAGTAGTTCATAAGCGATCCACATGATCCCACATGTTTGATATAAACAAATTCATCATTAGTATGTTTTTTTTATTCATCCCTTCTTTTTGAAATATATATAGAAATTCCATAATACATAATAGCAGTTGCAGTAAAAAAAAGTCCATCCCCTGTTGTCCTCTCACATCACAATCCATCTATTTAAAACTGTTTGTAAATTCTGCAGGATGTGTGCACATTTCTCTCCTGGTTCAGACAAGACTACGCTTTTGATAAATAAAGCAAAGTCATAGATAGAGGACTCATATTTTGACCAGAAGCAATCTTTAATGACCTGGGGATGAGTACATTTTCAGCAATTATTCTGATGAAAATGACTGACTGGACCTTAGCATGACCAAGCAAAAGCTTTGTTTCATTCAAAGTCAGTCCTCTAATATGAACCATTTATCGCTATCTTATATTCACCACGTGCTTGGAAAGTGAAGTTTGTTTCTTTTGCATTAGCACTTTTATCCAACTTTTTCTAAGTATTTCATCAGGTTGTGTTCTTCCTGAGAAGCAAGCACCATGCTATACCAGCTACAGGAATGTTAATTGTTTTGCACATTTTTAATGCGATTGCCTGAGGCTTTTTCATATCTCGGTGCAGTTTGATAACAGAATTTGATACAGTAGACATACATTGCACTATGAAATGTTTAGTGAATGCATTTGTGTATGGCATGTTTTCTCATCAAGCCATCTGCTCTTGATATGTGTTTTAGGAAGGAAGAGGCTTACTCATTTTTTCTTGCCAATGCAGCGGGAAACCTTTGACAGAGCAAGGATGAGTTAGCAGCCCATGACTGCACTGCTGGAAGCGGGAGCTTGTTCTAGTGAATCAGCATCAATTACACAACAACATTATCTTCGGCAAAGTACTGCTGGAGGAACCTGCCTGGATCTTTGCAGAACCTCAGTACAATGTTGATCATGCGGCAGACCAAACAGCCCAACTTCATCCTGATGGTGCTTGGATACCTAATACCTGTCATTTGGGGTTTTCCATTTGGACCGGTTCTTGATGTGGATGTCACCCCCAGGACAACTGTACATGTCAAAGGTAAGGCTCTTTACTTGTGTGCCATTCAGAACTGAGAATGCTTTTTTTTTCAGTCTTTAAAATGAATTTCCGTGTTGTCTAGCATGCAACTGCTTATTTTCTAATAAAATGAGATTTGTTTAAATGGTATCCCTTGAGTTTCACATCATGAGAGCATTTACTTAGTTTCTGTAGTCAATTAAAGTATCAAGTGTGTTTGCTTCATTCATGGGCCGAGCTGAACGTGTTTGGCACTATTTTGCCTGTAGTGCTGGAGGCTATAGCAGTTCTCTGGATATTATTAAACAGCCCTTCTCACTTGTCCTGGCCCAGTTCGTGAGATTCACACAGCAGATGCCGTGAGAATATAAAGTGAGGTTAGGTCACACTCACTTCTGTGGGGTTAGTATGGACTAACACGTGGGCACTTAGTGCGCGTCTCTTTTTTTGGAAAGATATTAAGACTTTTATTCAGCAAGGATGCCTTTAATTGATCAAAAGTGACAGTAGACATTTATGTTACAAAAGCATTCTGTTACTTACAAATGCTAATCTTTTGCACATTTATTCATAAGAAAAAAATAAAGAAATTTTTTAAACTTTATCCTAACAATATTGTCACGGGATGGTGTGGTACAGACTGCACAATGAGGAGGAGTACCAAAAATAGTCTTTTAATATATCCACGAGGAGAATTCCAAACACAAGGGGTATCAACACACAAATCATCGAAGTGGTAACAAAGTAGACCGGACGGCATATGCTGATCAAGGGGAGCACATGGGGATAATTAATCAACTAAATGACATGATTAACCAGAATTAGATCACAAAGGAAAAACACAGAGCACATGGGGAATGACTACAGCACACACATCCATACATGTAACACATATACTGTAGTGGCTACTATATAACAAAGGTGTATGTGGTGTGTCAAAGAAATAAGTCAGTAGGAAAATGGTTTGTGTGAAAACCTTAAGAGGCCTGAACAAAGTCATTAAACCCATTGTGAGCCAGGCTTTATCAGCAACGGACCTCACTAATGCTCCTAAATCTGTCAAATCTTGTTGTCTTTATGCTTTGTTCAATCAAATGGGTTCCCAATAACCGTAGCAGACCATTAATATCTGTTATTGATGAATAATGCCTGCAATTTGGAATAAAGCCCAAGCTTTTTCTATAGCTGAATGTTCTCTTGGAGTAGATTTGCCCTCTGACTGCACTGATGAAGATAAATGTGTATTTATCACCGTAGGCTCACACCATTGTTTAAGCTAATTGTGCTACAGTATTTCTGGCTGGTCAGGATGCTCGAACAAATAGAGCGATGTTTTAATAGCACCATAAAGCCAGTGTTCACATTTTTAGGTGGAATTAGCCTATGCATGATGAGAGTATGAGATATGAACGCATTTTAGCATCATAAAAATGATGCAAGTCAGCTTTTTTACTTAATTGCATGTAGGATAATTGGCATACTTGAGAGTGTTATGACATCTTTACCCACTCAGGTGCTTAGACTGAAGTGTTGCTAAAGTTTGCTGCTGCATAATGGCTCATACAATCCATTTGTGCTCAGACGCTGCAGATCTTGTTCATGTAATTTTGTCTTCATTATTGTATTTTTCTCCTTGCCCTGGTTGACTCAAGTCCTTGACCTATATTTAGGCTCTCTTGGGATGAGAGGCAGAGCTAGAGCATACAGAGAGAGAAGGGAGAGCGCACAGACATGCATGTAAGAGTGGTGAATCTCTGCTAAATCAAGCTTTTGTCTTACAATGTGTCTATTCAAGGAGAGCGTTGTAATGTTGAATTCAAGAACAGATAGTTTTGTGGGTGTAACAAAAGGTGCTGACCTGCTTTAAGGCTTTGCTGTAGTGGGTTTGAGTGGATGGAATGCTTTTTCTTTATCTGGAGGTCGTTGGGTTCATGGCTGTCTGGTTTTGTAGTGCTTAGCAGACCTAAAGTAATTCTGAAATGAAATATGTATACATGTGTAAATCGTCTGGGGTAGCAGGACAAGGGGAAAAGTGCATCTAGGGTTTTTAGAGACATCTACTATGGAATGTCTAAGACCTTGAGATGTTATACAGTCATTGTAATTTAGGATTCATTTATTTATTTGCTTGTTAAAAAAGAAAAGTCATTTTAAATTGCAATCTTATATATATGAAATACAAACACATTTCCGAAACTATGCAATGGTTCATTAAATTGATTAAAAGTGTCAGAAAGGCCTCTTATGTTACTAAATATTTCTATTTATAAAAAATATTAATATTCATTATATGTAGTGAATTCTTTCTGGGAAAAATCTGTATAAAATAAATCCTTATCCAGCTATTGCAAACAACTAAAACAGTCTTGTAAATTGTAAATTCATTGGTCAAAAGGTGTGGGTAGTTTCTGTTGAACGTTTTATATACAACATCACAGTATGTGAGTTATTGTGTAAGGTCAGGAGACATTTCAGTCGAGGCAATTGCTGTGGAAAAAAACTAGATCTATATTTACTGTCCAGGCAGAACGGTAACATTTCTTGAAAACACTGAGGTTTTCAGAAAAGGCGCTTAAAATATACCTTGAACATTCCCCGTTTGTTTTAAATGTGCTTTGAGAGTAATAGCTTTCCTGTGGGACTCATAAAAAGGTAGGCTTGATAAACCAAAACCACGGAATCCAGCCCTCTGATGGAGGGGGTTTTATCTGCGTGGGGGTTGCTGTTGTCTTGGTGACAGGATTTGAGCGGTGCCATCTATTTCCTGCTTTTAGTACAGAAATAACATCAATAATAAACACACGTTTGGGGTTGCTTACATTGGCGTTATGCTACGGATTATATTTGACATTATGCAAAAAGGGTTCAGCGCGTCTGAGATGGATTTTTATTGTTCCGTTAGAGAATTAGTTGTTTTTGTTTCTTCCCCACACATACGCTTCCTGGTCGATTTTTGGTTTTATCTCCAACCAAAAAACGAATTCTCCTGACAAGAAACAACATTAAAAACTTGACTATTTGTGTCACGATGGTTGACTAATCGGCTATATTTATCCAAATGTGTTTCTTAACTTATTTTGTTTTACTACTTTTAATTAGCATCCTAACACCAAATGTTGCACTTTTAAGACTCTAGCTATGCCTGAAACTGCACACAGTCTAGTTATTTAAAAAGTAACCATTAAAATAGTTCTGTATACTATGAAAATGGTTAGTATGAATGCAAGTCATCTGCCGTGTTATTACTGTCATACTGTCATATGACCTACCAGCTTCAGTTGTGTTGCGTCAATGCCATTCACAACTCCTTTCCCATGGCTTCATGGGATAGTAAAGTTTTCACTAAATGCACACTACAGACCTACAGAAGTAGTAGGTCATCTAGGTTCTTTTTACTAATGTTTTTAGCATACTACTTTTTTGCCTACTGTACTGTATGAAAGTATGCATATTTGGATGCAATGACTGTCAAGTAAAAATATGGCAAATTCTCAAAACCCCTGCATTCTGTTAGTATTATTCTCATTTTTATTTTTCAGGCATCTCTTTTGGTAGCCCTGCCCACTCTGAAATCTCATTGGTCTAGAACTCCAGATCACCTGTGATTGACAGCATTCTCACTTTGAGTGTGAACCGACAAATTAGTAGTCACTGGGAACTTAGTTTACACTTGTTTTGGACTTTGCCACAATTTTGATGATCAGTTCACTGTCAAGGATTGGAACCAATCAATGACTATTATTGCTTTTTAGACAAAGTGTTTATCAAAAGGTTAATGGAACAGATCTGTTGTTGGCTCACTTTAAATGAATTGATATAAAAAACATTTATTAAATGTTGAGTCATTTAATCAAAGTATAGTATATACAAGTATTGTATAGTGGACCTTATGTTTTCAAATATAAAACTCAAGTTGGTGAAGAAAATCTGGGCTCATATTGCTTTATTGTGGTACACAGTACAATACAGACTATTATTGATCTGTTATTGTTAGTGGGTGTTTGATAAATATCACCCTGGACTACTAAACCAGTCTTAAGTCAGTGGGGTATATGTATAGCAATAGCCAAATATACATAGTATGTGCCAAAATTATAGATTTTTCTTTTATGCCAAAAATAATTAAGATATTAATTAAAGATCATGTTCCATGAAGATATTTCTGACTGTAAATATATTAAAACTTAATTTTGGATTGGGAATATGCATTGCTAAGAACTTCCTTTGGACAACTTTAAAGGGGTTTTTCTGAGTATTTAGATTTTTTTGCTCCCTCAAATTCCAGATTTTCAAATAGTTATATCTTGGCCAAATATTGTCCTAACTAACCATACATCAATGGAAAGCTTATGTATTTAGCTTAAATTTGAAAAAAAAAAGATGTGCAACTAATAAGATCAAAAATATTTTGTAATTCTGGTGAAACTTGACTGTGGTTATGTAATGTTGATCATGTATGAAGCTGACTGTTCTCACCCAGTGTCAGTATTTATTCAGTCAGCGCTAGCCCCCTAGCAAACACAATTCTGATTGGACACATGAGCACCGCAGCTGCCCGCCCAAGTTTGTTTGGACCAGGGTTGGAGTGAGTCAACAGTCAAGTCACACACACACACACACACACATAGATGCTAGAAAGATGAGTTGCTGAGATCTACAATACTTAACCCTTGTAGTGTGTCCTTGGGCCATAACACCCACGCACTGTCATTTTGTCATATGTCATACACTCATAGTCAGTTAAACTCTGATAAAAGAAGAATGCACAAAATAATACAGCCACTGCGTGCACAATTTGCATATTGGCATGAAGGTTGTGTGGTTGAAACTTGGTTCCAGTGTTCATTCTAGGGAACAGTAAACAAACCACACACACTGCTAGAACACAACAGGAGGCCTTGGGCGCCGTGTTGACTCTGCTCATGGATTTGTTCCTTCAGTGATGCACACAGAGTCTGTCTGTTTTTATAGACTGGTGTGGTAGGGCAGTTAGTGCACTAGCAGGCCAGAGGCTATTTTTCATAAGACCCTTATTGCCGTCATGTCATGAATCACAGCAGTTCCAAAAGAAAGTGGTTATTAGAAATCATGGAGTGCTGCAAATAATTAGATAGATGAAAAACTGATTTTGTAAATACACAGTGTGCATGTTATCCTAGAGTAATTTAGTTTGACATGCATTCATAGTTAAATAAATCATAATACATTTATTAACATAAAATAACTACAAATTATAAAACAATAACATTTTAATCTGAATATAAACATTTTCAGTGAAAGTATGAAACAAGGAGGAGTAGCAAGCATTATTCTCATGGCATCCTTATATGTTGGAAATATCTTAAAACTTCATTCCCATATTTTCATTTATGCAGCTTTAATTTAGGACTGTAGTGTTTCTAGACTTTGATAATCTTACATGTATAGCACCTCTAATTAAAGAAATCCATCTCAAAAATAAAAAGCAGTACAATAAGCATCAATTTCTTTATAAGAAAACAAGTTAAATGCCTAGTTGGCATCTTTATTATCTTTTTTTGAATTTAAGTTAGCATCCCCAGTATTTTTTAATGAAGTATTCAATGTAATCAAGTGTCAGATGCTCATCACATAGGCTTTCTAATTATTAATGTACAATGAAATTTCTGCTGCGTTTTCCCCTCCCTTAAATTGATGTGATTCTGTGTGTGTGTATACAAGTGGCTGTGTGCATACATGGTCCAAGGACACACAATGTGCTTTGAGCTCAAAGGCTTTTGTGTAATCCTTCAGTTTATCGTCAGCTCTGCGCTCATCGCTGTGTGTGTTACAGTCACTATCTTTCTCTATCTACAGAATGAGACACAAGGATTAACAACACACACAGAATGTCGTCACTTTGCCTAAGGTCTTGATTCGTGTTTGCATAACTTAATATTTTCTTTCCTGTTATGAGTAATTTTAGCCACTGGCCATCCCACGCGCACAGCAACCCGTAGGACTGTTCCGACCTTTCTTTGATTTACAGTTTAGATCCGCGTGGCCTTGACTTTTTGGTTTATATTGTCACTCATTTTCACGCTAGCTCAAACACTAGACCAGTACTGCTTGTTTTGTTTTGCTACCAGTGTCAATATTTGTAAAATATTTCTGTCAGAGCTCATAATGTGTATCTTTGTGTAATGTAATATAAATAACCAGTCTGTAACTATACTAAGTCTCAGTGTTTGGGGGTGGGGGGGGGGGGATGATAAAGATCCACAGGTAGTTTTCTTTTGATCTTGATCAAAAAGGAAGAAATTCTCTTGATCAACTGGAATGCGTTTATGTTCGTGCGAATCATTCATGATCCAGTCTCACCTACAGAAGCAGTGAGTATAATGTCTTTTAATGAATCTTTGCAAATTGCCTTTCCTAATAATGTGCTAATTAGCAAGTTTCACTATGAATAGGGCTAAAAAAAAGATCCTCTGACTCGGAAAAGAGGGGTGGAGTCAGCAAAGCTCGTGAAGATTTAAAGGGGAAGTACACAGAACAGAGTGATTTCAAAAGAGCTATTTATGACAGGGTAAAACTTGCGTTTTTAAAACTATCTTTGAGAAATTAAAAAAAAAACTACATTACAAACTTTCCATTAAGACCCTAAATAATCATATTAGCTTTTGGAAAACTGGGTTTTAATGACCCCTTTAAAGGAAAATAAAATTTTGCTCCTCAGGGGCCCTCCCCCCACTTGGGGCCCTGGTAATTTTGTCCCACTTTTCACCCAACTACGACGCCCCTGACTACATGGGGTGGATACACTATGCTTTTGATTCACTAAAAAGAACTGACTGGGTCAGAAATGGGACAACAGGGGTTGCATTATATGTTTTTGAGAAGAATCCTGATTCAGTTAGAAATTTTACTGCAGTGGTTTCTCTGTATTTTTGATTCAACAAAAACAACTTGAGAAAAAATGGGTCTACAACACTGGTTGTGCTCTATGCTTTTGGTTCACTAAAAAGAACCGACTCATAAGACACATTCATTTGGGAATAGGAAAACACTGATTGCTCTGTATCAAAGACTTTACATATACCAAAACAGTGAACTCATGTTATTATAAATGGGGAAAAAGTCCAACTAACAATATGGTGGAAAAAGTGCCGCCTTACAAAAAAAGAACCAATCAGCTGTTAATCGTCATCATATCACTGCAGCTGCTTATAGAGGCTCTGGTTGTCATAGAAACAGTCCGCGTCCTGAGACCAACCTAAAATATAACCTTTTTAAATGCTATTTAAACATAAGAAGCAACATTTATGAGACAATTTATGTAAGATTGTGTTGCTAATTTAAAAAATATACTTTAAATCTAAGTGTGGCTTACAGTTTTTGAGATTTAATGATTTCCCCATTTAAATAAAAGGCCTTCAGTGGTGCTGCAAAAATCTGACTTTCCTTGAAAGGGACTCTCTGTATGCCTTTGAAATGAATCACCAAAAAAGTCATTGGAATATACCAATGTGGTCACAATATTTGTTTTGTGTTGATGATTTAGTAGCGGTGTCTCTCAGTGTATTTTAGTACACTATTCCAGTGTTCGGTCTTTAAACAACAACATTTTTGTACCTTGCTTAAAAATATAATGGAAAATGATAGGGCACAAATCTCTTTTAAATTCTAGTTCCAAATACCTTGGTATTCCTTGCTTGTATTCTGGATTTAGTGTATATTGTTGCTGATGCAGACTTTAGCACCGTGTTTGGGGGGGATGGGTGTTTTGAGAGGTAAGAGAAGGGCATTTAAGGGGTGCCTTGGTTGATATGTGGCCTAATACTGCCAAGTCTCATCAACATAGCCCACCCGTCTCTCAGTATGGGGCAGGAAATCTCAGCATGCAGTGTTGTAAATGGGCAATACAAGTCCTTTACTCTTCAGAGTGTGCCTGGGTTAACTTTATGCCCTTAATTTGAGGAAGCAGACCACCCAAATACATCTCAGAAAGACACTTGCGCATGAAAGCAGGATATGTTCAATCCACAGCACCTTTTTGCTTTCCCGGACTCTGTTTAGTTTGTCTTTTTTAGTGAAGATTGATGTTAGTACAGTATGTGGCAAAGCTATGTCGCAGTAATGCAGTTCATGCCGCACTTTTTGAATGAAGCTTTATCATTTTGTTTTCATAGCCATGTTAGCCATTCTGTTTATTCATAGATTGCTGATAAGGATTTAGCTCTCCATCTGTTCACCCCAGTATTACTAATAATAGACAAAAGAGTGTAGAGCTATGAGTGGGTCTCTATGTTGTTGACACAATTTGGTGATGTTTGCCCCTATTTTTCTAACTGGGTCTCTCTCGCCGTTCGCAGGCCTGCTGGGTTGTAACCATTTCCGTGGAGCAGCAGTGAACTATAGTTCTCTGTTACTGGAGGACGGACCAGGGTTGTTGTATGTTGGGGCCAGAGAGGCCATTTACAAGCTGGACACCACTGACATCTCTCACACCAGTACCTCTGTTTCTGTGAGTTCTGCCTTTGCCACACTCCACGATATTTTCAAAATGTCTTCATTCCTCTTTCCTAATGCAGCTGCTGATCATAGTTGTTGTTCATGTCTGTATAACAGCTTGAATGGGCAGCGTCTGCAGAACAGAAGAGGCAGTGCCTGAGCAAAGGAAAGAACAATCAGGTATTGCCTTTCTTGATGTGTTAGGATATCCTTTCCGGAAACCCACGGTTCAACTCAATGTCATGTGATTGATCCACTGGGAACAAGTACTGGTAAAATGTATTAGCCTGAATTCACTTTAAGCTGCTTTGGATAAAATGGATATATAAACAGGATACCACATCTGAAGAATGAAAATGTGTACTTTCTTTGAGACATATAAAACATGCTCAAAAGTTCTTGTGCACAGTTGACACAAAACAAGATGAACGTTGATTTTCCTGGCAAAAACAAAATGGATGGTGGTTTTGATGTAAAGAACTGAGTGAGAGGAAAGTATAATTCAATATAATCTAAAAAATGCTGCTTTATGGGAGCATAAACAGGAATTTAACAGTTTTAACAAAATAAATTATAAGAATCACAGATTTAGTTTTGATTTGTTGCCTTTGAAGTACCTACCCAAGCCAGTGTATATAGTCCGAATATATTATAGGTGTACCGTAGTGATTCTGGACAAGTGTTCGTGGTGTTTTTTTGTGAAATTTTAACACCAAAAAATGTACAGACTGCAACTTTTACTATAAGAACTTAGATAGATTCACATTCTCAAACAATAATAAACATTTTCGACTATTGGCTATTGGTTTTTCTCTTTAGCACCCCCTACAGTCTGTTTATGGTACTGCATAATGTGTTTTTTGGTGGGGACATGAGTTCTAGAAGAATTTCTTCCTTGTTTCGTCACAGACTGAATGCTACAATCATGTGCGGTTCCTGGACAGATACAATGAGACTCACCTGTACACCTGTGGGACGCATGCCTTCAGACCACGCTGTGCTTACATAGTGAGATGTTCACCTCTCTCATTCTACACTTCATATTACCAAAAGATTGTGTTCATGAATGTTTCTTATTTTAGTATATACTGAGCATGGTGCTTATATATCTCCATGTTTTGCTCAGGATGTGGCTCGCTTTACCTTCGTGCGTTTTGAGGAGGGAAAGGAGAAATGTCCTTACGACCCTGCAAAGGGATACACCGGATTCCTAATAGGTAAAGGACTTCGATTTACCAGCTTGTTTCATAACTGGCAGGTTTCTTTTAGTGTGACTTATAAGATTTGCTGTTACAGATGGTGAGATGTACTCGGCCTCCCAGTATGAGTTTCGCAACATCCCTGATATACGACGCAATTTTCCCTTCCCCAACTTGCGGACGGATGATTCCCCAACAAGATGGCTGCTGGGTTAGTTAGAAAAAGAATAAAGTGAATGGTTGCTAATGTGTTCTGAGTGGTTTTCAACCTATTGCTATTTAAAGATCATAGCTGTTTTTTTTCACAGTATCATCTTGCCAAGCAAGAATCAAAAAGCAATAACACACCTGACTAATAATTCAATACCATTTTGATTAAGTCAAACCTAA
The DNA here is from genome assembly GCA_032275025.1 of Enteromius treurensis. Taxonomy (NCBI): domain Eukaryota; kingdom Metazoa; phylum Chordata; class Actinopteri; order Cypriniformes; family Cyprinidae; genus Enteromius; species Enteromius treurensis. Next base: position 11,579,615 of record JAUCMU010000021.1, on the reverse strand, counting down.
GATATAAGATTAAAAGAAACAAAATATTCCAAAAGAGTCCCCATATTTTAATCAATAAACTTTACTTTCTCAAGATCTGTAAGACTCATAATTGGTCCATTGTGGTGTGGGCAACTGTTAATGCTGATGTTCTTTCTCGTAGAGTCAGATTTTGTCGGCTCAGCGTTACTCAGAGAGAGCATCAACAGCTCCATTGGGGATGATGACAAACTCTATTTCTTCTTCACGGAGAGGAACACCGAACCGACAGCTTACTCCAGCCAGACCAAAGTGGCCAGGGTGGCCCGTGTGTGTAAGGTAAAGTTTGGGATATATCTTTAAAGAGGATTTGTATTTCCAAATCTGGTATTAAAACTAAGATTTACAAGACATTTTCACTCCTGAGTACAATTCAAATGAGTTAAAATTATTCAGAGCTCAGCGCCAGCCTGACCTTATGCCGCCACACGATCCTGGAGTTTTTTTACCGTTTGCCACTGTTGCCAGGCAGATAATGCCCCAATACCCAAACTATCTCTCTCGTTCGCTTTCCTTCTCCCACACATGCTCTCCCACCTTCATTACTCTCATCTCATTTAGTGTCTTCATTGTGTTCGGGTACACCACCCAGCATTTCCCCCTCACCGTTATATCTTCATTTATTTCACGCCTGCATTCACTCTGCAGCTAACACTTCACAGCTCTGGGAAGCAGGTCAAGTCCCTTACTGTTTGACTTACTGAGTAAGGAGGGAAAGAAGCTCCAGTCCAAAGTAGGCCACACTACACACACAAACACATCCTTACGGCCGATTACACTAGGGGTGTAACGGTTCACAAAAATCTTGGTTCGATACGTTACAGTAGTGTTACGGTTCGGTATGTTTTCGATACGGCAAAAATACAATAATAAAAGAGAATTTCTTTTTGTTTTATTTTTATTTATTAAAACTAACATTATATGACCTTGTTTTTTCCCCCCTTTTCTTTTACTGTGAACAACCATGGAGCTATACTTCATATAACTTCTGGGGTTTCTTCTTAGCAGCAAATCAATAATCAAGTGTTTTGGAAAAGTCAGCCTTGGATGTTATTTATTGATTAATTAAAACCTAATAAAAAGTACATTTGAGCCATTTAAAATCGTGAAAGCTGAGCGTCCGGTGTTCGTAGACTCTGCACGCCATCCACTGACATCCAGGGCGCCGTTTCTTCCTGCGGGACAATCCGCGTGAGGGGAGACGACAGGGGAGA
>JAUCMU010000021.1:11554372-11578283 GCA_032275025.1 Enteromius treurensis | reverse complement strand
GAGCAGATGCGGGTTCCCTGTCCCGTCGTTTGCGCTGCCTTGTTGAGCGTAGCACTGAAAACATTATATTTTACACACTTCATTCTCTTTCTTTTTTTTTTTTCCTGAATCGTTCGGTTCGTATGCTTACTGAACTGAAAGCCTCGTATCGAACGGTTCAATACGATTACGCGTATCGTTACACCCCGAGATTACACACATGTGCACACCCATGCTTACAGACTACTGTTCAAATGTTTGTATTGGTATAATATTTCTAAAAGAAGCGAGTATATGTTCACCAAGACTGAATGGTGAAAATCATAGTAAAATTGTGATTTTATATTTTGTTTTGTTTCAAAATTTAACTTATTCCTTTAATTGCAAATCTGAATTTTTAGCAGCCATTACTCCAGTTTTCAGTTTCACATCGTCCTTGAGAAATCATTCTAATATGCTGATTATGAAACATTGACTGTATTAATTTGAAATAAGATTACCAACATTATAAATTTCTTTACCGTCACTTTGATCAATTTTATAAAATAAAATGTAAATTTCTTGAACTATGAACACTAACATCAGCTGAAGAAAACAGAAAAGAATGCTTTAGTAAATATTCCTAGTCTTTAAGTTAAAGGAACGTGCTACTTAATTAATTAGAGTTTTTACCATTTTTTTGTTTTCATATTTTTCCTATTTAAAACTTGACTCTTCTATAGTTGCATTGTCAAAGGCCGACATGATGAGAGTATAGTGCCTAGTTATATCAGCCTAGAAAATGGCAACATAAAATGTTTTGTCAATCTTAGTACACAAAATAACTATAGAAGAGTCAAGTTTTAAATAGAAAAACAAAAATAAAAAACTCCTGGGTCATTTTTGAGTGTGATGCTAATGGTCTAATCAGATTCAATGATCTATGCTAAGCTACAGCTAAAAGTGTTACAACCATTTACATTTACATTTATGCATTTAGCAGACGCTTTTATCCAAAGCGACTTACAGGTGAGCAGCTGGGGGAATGGTGCCTTGCTCAAGGGTCTCACCTCAGTCATGGTATTGAAGGTGGAGAGAGCGGATTACTCACTAACCCCACCCACAATCCCTGCCGGACCTGGGACTCGAACCCACAACCTTTGGATTACAAGTCCAACTCCCTATCCATTAGGCTACGACTGCCAGACCAGGAGATCGGCTGAATGCATTCAAAAACAAACCTATTTAAAAAAAAAAAATTGTTCTCAGACAAAAAGGAATGCTTGTTCCTCTAAACAGAAAAGTAAAAAAAAAACTAGTCTCACCCAGATAAACAAATGTTTTGGTGTAAATTTAATCAGGATGTTTAAAGATTGTTGTTTGAAGATATTGTTTAAATAAGTCCAATGTATCTTCTGAATGAAGAAAACTCTTACTTACTATACATTAAAAATCTTCTGTTGACTTCTGCTGTGTTCAGAGGGTGAGAAATTGTTTTAATTAAGCAGGTTCACCAAGGGGAACAGTAATCACCCTTTCAGAGATTAGTGCACAAAACAACAATAAAAGTTAATCAAATGACTAATTAAGTACAGCAGCAAACTATTAATACCAAGTGTCCTATGAATCACAGTGCTTTGACCCTTAAAAAATAAAGAAATGACACTAAAAATACAGTAGCAGATGCACAACTTTTATTGTGTTTAGCCTTATTTCTACTTTGCAGAAGTTAACTAGAGAAAATACACAATATCCTAATAAAAAAAGTCTAAATAGCAGCTATATGTAAGGTACTCTGAATATTGCTTTTCTGTGTACCCATCATAAATGCATTTCATATTTATTAAGAGAAGATTACTTGGCAAATTAACAAAGCATGCCTTGCTGTGATAATAGCAATAATGAGCCGGAGGGAAATGATTATTCTGCCCCAGATGTCTTCCTCAGCCTTCGTGAGCATATGTAACATTGTACATTCTCTCTGTTTTTCCTTTTTAATCAATTTCTCTACATTTCAACTAGTTTGTCTGCCAGTTTGAAAGTAGTTTTCTACAGCCAGTATACGCCGTGTAGATTTTTAGAAATAAAAAGAATGAAATCCTGACATTTTCAGTGACACAAATATCTGATGCTTACTGTAGATCATTTGACACAACTGCTAATAACCTATGTGATGGAGAAACTGTATAAAAGGCTCGATTTCTTTTACTCTTAAATTTGAGCCATCCTCAGTTCTGAGCTTTCTTCTTCTTGCCTGAAATGTGAACTGACACCACAATTAGCCTGAAGGTCCTCATGTTACTACTATATCCTGATGGAGCCTGTTTTTGACCAGAATGCTGTTAGCACATTCAGGACAGCTTTTTTGTGCCCACAACTGTGTCATTTCAAGCTGAATGTTTAATTCAGGAGAGTTTCACATAGCAGTGCATTTGGCTGTGAACTACTCTTAAGGTTATGTGTAAATTATGCAAAAAGCCATGGGGTGGTTTGGTAGAAATTCTCCAGATAATATGTTTTTTCTTTCTCCGTATATCCCTGATTTTACAGTATGCGGGGATTGCTGTGTGATGCAAAGCTACATAATCATAATTTATCATTTAAACTCAATTATGTCACATCCCATTAGATTGTAAGATGGGGCGATATCATGTTCATTATTTGTTAATATTTTTACAGCTACTTTAGCGTGACTCATGCCCTTGAGGAGTCAGCTTTGAAAGAACTGCATGATATGTATATTGTGTCATCCCTACTACACTGAGTTGATATAAATGAGCCAGACTTTTGTCATGTGCTTTGATTTTTATATCAGTTGCTTTTTGTTTGGTGTTCACAGGGGGACATTGGAGGACAGAGGACTCTTCAGAGGAAGTGGACGTCCTTTCTCAAGGCCAGACTGGTGTGCGCCATTCCTGACTATGAGCTTTATTTCAACGTGCTACACAGCGTTTTTGTCGTCGAGGGAAGCGATGTACACGACAGTGTCTTTTATGGTGTTTTTGGACTTGAGTGGTGAGAAAATTCATTCATATTCGGTTGTGAAGCTGTAAAAGGTTGTGTACTATTCAGAACTGAATTGCAAATGGCTTTTGAATTCCTGTGTAATTCCTATATTTAAATTATAGTAGCAAACAGGATAAAGAATTTAAATATAAGGTAGAGCTGCACAATTAATCAAATTTCTAACTGAAATTACAATTAATGATGTCATAATTACATCATCATTCAAAGCTGCAAATAATCGTTCAAAATCCAACTTATGATATTCTGTGTGATTTAGATGTGTTCTTTTCTTTCTCCATGTTATCTTAAGGGTTTTTGCATTGTTTTACTTTAAGCATTATAATATTATGCATATTTAAACGTCTTTATTTAAAGAAGAAACCAGTCCAAAGTATAGTAATTTTCATCTAAAAAGATGACCGGTGCTTCAAGCTATGGTATAATCATCATTCAACGTAATCATAATCGCACAGCCTTAATAAAAGGAAATGTATTTTTATCTTGGGACGGATGGATGGATAGATAGGTAGTCATTCAAAAATATTCAAGTTTAATGTTATAACTTCCTAGTTTGGAACCACATTGATTTTCCTTCAAATTTAAGTCTGCAGTTAAACACAAGCCTTCAGGTTTAGCGGGCTGAAATGTTTTATAGTGAGAGGGGTGCTTCAGGCTCATTAAATGTGACGTGAACTGAAGTAGCATTAATCCTCTAGCATGTGACCCTGTTATCTTCATTCTCAACTTTTTTTTTTTTTTATGACTAAAGGATTTTAGCATGAGAGCCCATCTCTACATATTCCCATATGCTTTCTTTGCTATAGCAGGGACACTCACAATAGGACACTGGGCACTGGGCCAGTATTTGAATTGGCAGAATGGAGATCGAGAGAAAGAGAGGGAGGGAGAGTGAGTAAGACAGAGCATGCAGAGTCATGCTATATTAAATTGTCCTTTAAATGTGTCCAAATTCTCCCATCAAACCTGTTTCCAGGTAGTAAACAGGATGGAGCGCTCAGTGGCAAACCATTCTATCAGCCTGAAGGGAGTAATAACATCAGTCTTTCATTTTGAAGCTTTCTAGTGTTATGTCCCACTGGGACATAACACGCAATGAGCTTGTTTTTGGTCTTTCTGTGTTTTATAAGTTCTATCTTCTTCATTAGGATTTTAGGGACTATCGTTTGTAAGTTCAGACAACACTGCTTGATAAGTAGATTTCTTCTTTATCCATCACACATAAAGGAATTAGTAAATAATTCACTAAATTTGCCCAACAGCAAAGTTTGGTCTTTCAGCAGTGTTTGCAATTCCACAGTAGTGTCACTGGCACTCAGGATAACAGACTTAGTATTTATTTACAGTAGAATTATTGCACAAATATTTCAGGTTTAATACAAATATAAATTGACAGAATATATAAAATCCTGTTGACTATTGTGACTTATAACAATGGTGCATAACGTAATGTGTGTATGATGGAAGTGTATTAGACTAGAATAAACATTAAAATGCACAATAGACCCGTTGCATAAACTCTTCCACTGTGTTAAAACTTAAAAAAAGAGCTAGTTTGAACAACTTGCAGTTAGCCAAGAGTAAAGAATGATGACCAGTCTTTAAGAAAACAAATGACAAATTAGATGACTACATTTTTAAGAATAGTCTTAGCAGTTTATAGAATTTTAGAAAATATAATAACAAACTTGTCACAACATTAAATATATATATTAAATATGATACTAATGTGATGTAATGCTAAAATAAAATTGATGTATCTATAACCTGGTTAATCTTCCTACTGTAATTATTATAAATGTAGTGGGGGAAATACATTAGATTTGAAATTCAACAATGGGCTGTAATCAATAAATTATTAAATAAATAAACAACTAAAACAACAAAAAAATGTCACTATGATTACATTATTTAGGGATAGTATACGCACTTTATACAAAATACATTTGACATCTCATCATTCTCTTTTCATCCTCTTTCTCACTAACAGGAGAAATGTTAAGATGTCTGCAGTGTGTCAGTATTCACTCAGAGATGTCCAGACAGCTTTTGACGGGCCTTATATGGAACTACAGGACACCAAATGGAGGGAATACACTGGGAAAGTTCCAGAACCGAGGCCAGGCTCGGTGAGATGCACCACATCAAAATAGTCTTATAAACGGTTGCCTTCTATTATCTGTTGTAGCAGTAGGACAGCTCTTTAGGAATTGTATTGCATGTTTCTACTATGTTTCTATCTCTTCTGTGGAATGTTATATAACAGTGGCCTTGTTTCTCTTTAGTGTATAACCGATCAGCATCGGGCCCAGCTCATAAATTCCTCCCGGGATCTCCCTGACAACGTACTGAATTTCGCTCGGAGACATGCTTTAATGTCCAGACAGATCCAGCCAGTGGGAGGACATCCTGTGTTGCTCCAGAGGAGCGCAGACTACACCAAGATCGCCGTAAAACCGGTTGTGGGTTTGGATGGACTCGTCTATGACATGCTCTTCATTGGAACAGGTAAGGGTCAGTTTCCTTTATTACTTATTGATATAGTTGTAATGTGTATTTGTCTCATAGCTTATAATTGTGGTTTGTTTTATCTTCTCTCCAGATGAGGGCTGGTTACACAGGGCTGTGAAGATCAGAGACCATGTTCACATCATCGAGGAGCTTCAGCTGTTCGAGACAAAACAACCAATCAATAACATGGTCATATCACAAAAACAGGTAGCCCATGATGCACCTATTAACCATTAAAAACCATTAAAAAGTCCATGTATTATACAAATGCTTATGAATCCCAAAGATATCTTAGGATGTGCGTATATGTTTAACAGAACTTCATCTATGTGAGCGCCGCCTCTGGAGTGGTGCAAGTACCCCTGTCATCCTGTGAGCGCTACACCTCCTGTTATGACTGTGTGTTTGCACGAGATCCGCTCTGTGGCTGGGATGGCAGAGCGTGTGCTGAAATAGCAGCTTATGCTAACAGGTAATAGACATCTGGTGTTTTAATAATAGACATTTACACCTACTGTTACTGCAGTCCAAATGTAATTTTTCTGGAAATGGCGGGCGATTAAAGAAAAATGACTACGGATACACAAATGTCACAATATCAGATACCAGCATTACATTTTATTAGCTGATATTGGATATATGATCTCTGCTTATTTTAAAATGTTAATTTAAATAGTATACTTTTTTTTTTTTATAGCAGATGTCAAAAAAAGATTGATCTTTGTTGGATGCATTTTATCCTCTAATGTTACAGACAGCATACAGACTTTTTTATTTTAGTTGTAGTTATGGTTTTTAGTTTGTTTTTTGTATTTATTTATTTTATTTGTATTTTGTATTTTTTTTATTAATAGAATCAGTGAAACATGAAACAAATGTTTTTGTTTACATTTTATATATATATATATATATATATATATATATATGTATATTATAAATATATGTATGTGTATATTTATTATGTACAGTATATATACACACACACACACACACACACATGTGTTATAAATTTAATATAATTATTTATAATATAAATGATATAAATAAAGACATGTAAATACATTTTCAAAATATTAACTGTAATATTAATATTAACTAATGTGTTTATTTATATTTATATGCAATTGTCTGACAGCACTAGCATTTTAATACCAGAATGAAAAATGTTATACATTTTCAATTTTATATACATATTTTTTATTTATCTCATATAATATTTCTTTAATAATTATTTGAAATGAAACTGTATTTTATTTTTTTACAAAAAGTTCTTATGTCAGTGGATTTAGATGTTTTTCTCTTGCATACTATTGTTAAAAGTGGAAGTCAATATGTCAGACTATTCTTACAATGTGTGTGTGTGTTAAACCACGTAATATTAGTGTTCTTAATAAAGTTGATTTATTTTCTTGCTTAAGCCAATTTTTACACTCAATGGTCTCCTGGAATTAAATTTCAGACCTACCTTCACACTACGTTCTGCATGCTTTGATTAATGGCTGTAATAAGTGCAACTCTGTTTCCTATAGGTCCAGTCTCATCCAGGACATCCAGATGGGAAGCAAAGGCTGTACTAACATTACAAGCGATGGTCCGTTTGCACGTGAATAGTACCTTCCAAGCAGCCTAATCAGGTGACTTTTAAAAGTAGACTAATAATGTCTTAAATTTCCCCAGGTTTCGTCATGCACCGTACTCGTGCAGTGATGGCAGGAGATGATGTGCTGTTACAGTGTGAGATCCGCTCTAACCTGGCCACCCCTCACTGGACGCTGAACGGTCAGGAGCTAGAAGGTTTCGACGTCGACTTCGGCTACCGAACCGGCACAGACGGGCTCCTCATCATTGGCGCTCAAAACCAGCAAAGTGGACACTACCGCTGTTACGCAGTAGAGAACGGCGTCTGGGTTCCTGTTCGCAGCTATATGGTACGAATCCAGCCCGTTCCACCCCCTGCATCACATCTCTCAGGAAGCCCGACGGCTTTACCCGAAGGTTTCTTTACTACCACAACTGCACCAACTCCGAGCCCCTCCAGGGGTCCTGTGGAGCAGCTACTGTCGCCTCCACCAGCTCTGTTGCCTTCTAGACCAGAGTTCCAGACTTACAAGCACATGGAGGCCATGTATATCTCTCTGGTGGCAGTTCTCGGAGGGCTTTGCCTGGTTCTAACGGTGGTTCTCCTGTATGTTAGCTTCTGTGCACGCAACTCACTCAATGCCAGAAAGTACTCCCAGCAAGCTCTGTCCATAACCACAGCGACCGAAAGAAAAAGGAGCTCGCACTTTGAGCTCAAAACTATCTCCAGCCACTGCAATGGCAGAGTGGAGGGCCGTAGCAGAGCCATGTCAAGAGACGGAGAGTTTCTACAGATCGTTCCAGCTGACATCCAGACCACGCCTAGTAAGGAACCTCCACCCGCGCCGCCACTTCCTATGCCGCCGCCCCTTCCCGCATCAGAGTTCGCCAACGGACTATCGGCCACGTTGCCCAGCGTCCTAAGAAAGATGAACGGGAATAGCTACGTACTCCTGAGGCAGACGGACACCGAAATGACATCTCCGCTCTACCACTCCTTCACCGAGGAGCTCAACAGGATTCTAGAACAGAGGAAACACACACAGTTGGACATCCAACCGGATGAGAGCTCAGTGTAGCACAATCTCGCACTGCTATATACCGCCCCCTTGTGGTGTGGAGGCTGATATTTTGTATAAGGGCCAGGAGAACTGTGTTGTGAAGTTCTTTGTGATCTCGATATACAACTTTAAATTATTTGGCGCATTTGAGAATCATCTTGTGAAAGTATATTCGTGAAAATATTTGACGACTTTATGTCAAATGTAACTAAAGACTGTGCGAAGTGTAAAAATCACAAGATGGACTTCAATCAAGAACATGCGAAATTGAATTAGGTTATGCTGTTTTGTTTTAACGGAGAATTAAGAGGCTTAAGAACACTGTCCAAAGACTTTCTCAGCAAAGCAATGCATATTTGTACATAATGTGGTGTTATTGCGCAAATGCAGATGTTTACAGATCTTTTTTTGTTTTTGCCTAATTGCACCTGATGTAAATAACAATCATTTTATTATCAAAGCATAATAAGTGGAAACTTCTTTTTTGGTTTATTAATAATTCAGAAAGAGTTTGGGTTTCCAGCTTGTTGGAACATTTCATGAGCGTGAGGGCACATGTTCTGGAGCTTTGGACTTTTTAATGTGCTAGATTGCGGTCAGATTGCAGGAGCAGCTAGCGCTAGCGCATGCATCGTTGACATCTACAGACACAGAGGTGGTCATTTTCAGAGCCACTCAGCTGTAGAATTCAACGCCTCCTTCAGAGATGAGTTGTGTTTCTCTTTGGCAGTGTGTCAGAAGGAGTGAATAGATGGAAGCAACACTCTCTGATACATGATTTCGCTGTCAAATTCTGTCCAGCTTTGACAGAATATGCTTTTTATATTTAAATGAAGGAAGGGATGCTTACAAAGGAAAGCCAAAATTGCAGGACTTTTAAAGTTTGATGAGTTTTCTTTTAATTTTGTGCATTCTGAGTGCATGACAACATTGACTGTTTAAAACTCCAGACATACATGTATTTATATTAGGGCGGTCAGATTATTATTATAATTTGCTAAAATGTTTAAAAAAAAACACAAATCTGATACTCCACAGCTCAAATGTTTGGGGGTAATGTCTTATGCTCACCCAGGCTGCATTCATTTGATTTAAAATACAGTAAAAACATGAATATTGTGAAATATTACAACAATTTAAAATAACTAGTGTATTTTAAAATCTGATTTATTCCTGTTATAGCAAAGCTGAATTTTCAGCATAATTACTCCCATCTTCAATGTCACATGATCTTTTATAAGTCATTTTTAAATGATGGTTTGCTGTTCAAGAAACATTTCTTATTTATAAAAATGTTAAAGACATTAAAGATGTGTTATGTTGCTTATAACCATAATACATTTTTGCTGGATTCTTTGATGATTACAAAGAGATACTTTTTTTTTTTATATATCTCAACCCAAACTTGAACAACAATGCACTGTTAATTAATTATTTATAACATGTTAATACAATTGAAAATGCCCCCTAATCCAAACCGGACTGTGTTTGATATAATGTCATCAAAATTGATTTGCTATAATAACTTAATTTTTTTTATTTGAGGGCTTTTCTCAGCAGCTGGCTAACTTAAATTAATTTGATTCAGTCATCAGCATATTGTAATAAATTAGATTTCATTTAAACTGACAGTCCTAATATCTATACAGCTGCATATCTTATTTCTGCTATGCGTTTTGTGACACTGGTTTTGTTCTGGTCTGTAAACAGTGTTACAGAGAGACGTGTTGAGTCAGCTCTTGTCGCTTCTCCCTAGTGGCTTTCCCAGCTCGTGCTGGGGCTCATGTTAGTCAGTGTTGCTGACAGGAACAGTGCTGCTTAGCAAGGACTCAATCAAGATGCAGAGAGAGATGTGGAGTCTTTTTTTAAAGTAGCAGAGAGCAGGGATGTGCTTGTTTGGGCCAGTAAGTCGTGAAGCTTGTATACATGAGTGCTGTCACACTGAATCCATGTGCTTCTTCAGCACATCTCTTGTTCACCTTCTCTCACTTTTCCCTTTCATTCTGGTGTTATTTTGCAGCCATGCACTTGTCTGATGATCTACATAAAACTTTTGATCAGTCTTCCTTGAGACATTTTTCTGTTGGATATGAGCGTCATTAAAAATAAGAGTCTGAATATTTGGTTCACTGATGCAAATGCATTATACAAGACTCATTTTATTGGTACTGCCGTTCAGATTTTTAGGGTCAGTTTTATATAAATAAATTATTTTATTCGGCAAGGATGCATTTAAGTTCTCAAGAGTGACAGTAAAGACATTTATAATGCCACAAAAGATTTATATTTCTATGAATTAAAAAATAATAACAGAATTTTGGGGAAATTATGATAATAAGAAATCACCAAATAGCAAATCAGAACAATTTCTGAAGTACCATGTGACACTGAAGACATGAGTAATGGTTGCTAAAATTGTAGCTTTTGCTTTCAAAAAAGATTGAATTATTTAAATTTGTAATAAAGTTTCACAATATTAGTTTTTACGGTATTTCTAACTAAATAAATGTTAACTAAAAAAAGAGGCTATAAAGTTGATTCAGCGTTGAAGAAAGTTATTATATTCTGGTGATGAACGATTACCAAGTCAGACTTTTTCACAATTTTAACATGTAATAAGTAAATAATTTTGATTTCATGTTGACTAAGTGCTGTATGCCTTGGGTGTACTTCTAGTCATAAACTGTGATTCGTCATGATTTAAATATTAGCGGGTTGCTATCATTGTGTTTGTGAACATCCACTGCCTTCCCTTTAAGAACACACAGAACGTTTTGCACTTAATATTTTCCCAAAGTTTTTGCTATGCTTACATGTCAACCACGGTGTTATATTGTTTCACTATTTTAGAGCTTATACTTACAAAATGATATCTGATGTTTACATCCTATTAAAAGTATTTATTATCATTGCTTCTGCTTCTGTATCTTGTGCACCCCAAAGGTTAAAGAGCATTTAGCATGCCAAGTCTTCTAAAAAGAAACCTAACCTGAACCTAATTTTCTGTCACAGTAGGAGATTTTAAGCTGATCCCCATCTGTATCAGGCCTGTTGGTATGTCCCCAATGTATCTGTTACTTAGCAACACAGCTCTCAATTTAGAACTTTCTTTAATCCACATAATAGGTCAAGCTAGTATCACTGGGGAAAAAAGATGTGATCAGAGCACTAGTCTCATGTGCTTGCAATAAATGGGACACAATAAATATATTTCTCTCTTGTGAACTGATTCATTAAAACATGGCTTACATTGATTAGACGCTCAGCCTCGGGTTATCTTGCTACCTGTGGAAGCTCAGTTGTTCTACCTTGCCGTTTGAACGAGAGCCACAAGAAAACAGCTAGTCATGTTGTGCTCTCTGTGTCAATCGTAGTGGTCAGTAACATGTTGTTAACAGAGTTTAGCTTGCGAGGTTCCAAAACTGTTGATACTGATTACAGCTAACATATTCTAATGTTCTCGCCCCCATCCCGATCAAGGTCTGTGGCATACAGTGTTTATTGCTTCTTTGCCAGTAATGTGTGGGAGTGAGAAAAGCTTTGTGTCGCTGTCACTGTAGATTAAACGCACACAAAGCATGACGGTTTCTCAGCTGCTGTAACCAACAGAGCTATCCAAGGGGACACTTCTGCCCTAATATTCAGGTTAATAATCAGTCAATGAGTGGACCGTTTATTTTCAAATGACCACATTTGGTAACCCACAAAAATATGAAACGTAAATATGTGGTTATAGCTTTGCAGTAATATGATTTTCCCCTAGACTCAAATTTTCTGTTATTGTTGCCAGTTATCACCATTGTAAAATGCCTGCAAAATCATCCAATAAATAGGTTTATTTTAATATAACTGAGGTACTATTATAGTTTTATTAATATATTTTTTTTTAATTCCCAATATTTTGCGTTTTGATTTTAGCCATTTATTTGTGGTTTTCCCTTTTTTTCAGATACAAATATAGTTCTCTCATTTTAATTTCAGGTTTAGTTTTTCAAGATAAACTAAAATAAGAAACGTTGCCTTAGCAACCAGCTGAAATGAAAACAATTGAAAAAAAAATTATATTTTATTTTAGTAAATAGTTGTTTTAAGTAAAGTTTTGGTTACGCTTTATTTTAAGGTCTCTTTATTATGGTGTAATTATACATTAAAGTACTGAGTAATATTAGTTATTACACGTACATAGTATATGGCTGTGGTTAGGATTAGGGTTACTTGCATGTTATTACGCATAACTAATTGTTTTTATAATAGTAAGTACATATAATGTGTAACGCGGACACCTTAAAATAAACTTTACTATAATAGCTACTATTATATCTTTAAATCTTATCAACAAAGTTCCAATTTATTCTGTCAGAACGAACTTTCTAAGACATTGGTCCGGTTTCCCGGATAGGAATTAGATTAAGCCAGGACTAACCTTTGCTAATTTAGGACTTAAGAATTTATGAATTTTTAGAAACGTGTCCTACAAAAATGCATTATCTGTGCGCATTTTAAGACCAAACAATGGCAATAATGTATTTTAAGATATCTCAGTGCAAGCTCTTTCCAGTTTAGACAGCTCTTAACATTTATTTTAATCTAGGCCTAGTCTTAAACCCTGTTCCGGAAACTGCCCCATTAAGACTAGTGAAGGGGTACTTGGGTAAATATTTCAAAGCATATATTACTTTCATTTCAAGACTTTATTTCCCAAAGGAAATCTGTTGTATTTATCATCTTAGGGGCCCACATAAATGTGAAAAGCAATTAATCTTATTTGTTATATCAACTTTTATTGAGCCACAAATAATCTGTCATAATTCATCAAATGGAAAAGAATCATTTTAAAAGTCTTATAACAGGTCGCTGATGAAAACATGTTGAATGTATGTTGATTTTGTGATGTGGCAGAAGTTCCTTCAACAGGTCAGAACATCAGGCAGAGAATGCAAAGTCCTTATTTTGCCTGTGGACCGATTGGATCGATGCTGGGGGATCGATTTGTGAAGGGGTGCCACTGGCCCTGGATACTGGGACTGTCTGTGTGGAAGGGTTTACGAATGCGGATGATGTCCAGTCCTGACTGGTTGGACAGCTTGGTTATAAGTTCTGCAATTTGCTGTGATGTTTTGTTGGTGACTGTCTCTTCCTTCACATTACCGTTCACTGCACAGATCAAAAAACAAACGTGAGTGCACAGATGTACATTTAGTAAACACTGCAGGAAATGACATTGCAATACGAAATGGCTTACGATATTCAGCTACTATCTTTGGAGTTCTGCTGGACTGAGGGGAGATGTAAACCACAGTTCCTGGGTTATTCTTGGCAAAGTCGACCACACCTTCTTCAATATAATCTCTGGAGAAACATTTATCATTAGAACTAAGTGATTTACAATAAGCAAAACACAAATAATATGCATTTTTATGCACTTTTTTTAATAAATAATTTATTTAGCAATACTAAACGATTATTTTCTTTTACTATTTCTTTTAACGCAACATGTTATATTATCTCGGAAACACTAGCAAATGCAAAAAAATGCAACACAATAATAAATCGCTGGATCTCTACGCACAGTAAATAATCTATGGGGGTCTTTTTATGTAACGTTACAGTGTTTTATTATACATGATCGGCACAGATGAGGTAAACCCATACCTGACTCCTAAAGAGCCCTGGCTTTTCTTCGAGAAGACCAGAGATATTCGCTTCAGCTGACAAACGTAGCGCCCCACTCCATTTTGAAGAACGCTCTGTAAGAAACGACTCGGTGTTCCTCGAGCAGTCATGTTCGCCTCTCTTTAGAGACCTTACATTCAGTTCAACTCACTCTTTGATTGTTGACTGTATTGGTTAGAGAAATATCACGCGCTTTGAATGATTAGACGTAGAGGACACTCACCAGAAGACATGTGAAATGTCATGTACGTTACAAATTATCATCCGGGTGGAAATAGAAGCAGCTGATTAGAAGTACCTGCAATCCAGTTCTGTAACAATAAGAAAGTTTTCAATGGCGTTATTATATGAAATCTTAACACGAGGGAGCTTAATTATTTTTAAAGCTATTATTATTACGATTGTAGGCTAAGTAATCTAATTATCTGTGTCTTGTCTGACTGTTTCGTGTTTCACACGGAAGTATTTTGGAGTGCGGACCTCTGTTAGTAGGACGTGCAGACACATGCAGAACAGTTTGGCGCGCTTCTTATAGATATGTAAGTTTATGTGTATTTACAGTATGTAATTTCACATGTTTAACGTGTTTATTTCTCCACGGGTTCTCTTTAATAGTTTCATTAATTTTACAGATACAGGTACATTATTGTTGAGTAATAACGTTAAGGGTCATGCATGGACAGTAACGTTATACAGTACAGTTATGTTTTGGTGAGGCTTTATAATAGCTTTTATTAATGAATTCGTAGCAAGCATTATATTATATCAGTAGCTCATGTACGTTCTTATATGAGTATATATGAAGTATTTGATCTACTAATAATTAGATTATCAGTATTTATGGTATTATATTATATTATAGATTATTATATGTTATATTATTATTATGCTATTAATGGTAGGTAAGTCATTTGTTAATGTCCCCATCATAAATATCTGCAAATATTGTAATTTACAATTTTTAATATTGAGTTGTTGGTTTTTTTTTACCATAGTATTACAGAAAAAGTAACAGGTAAATAATTCTGTTACTTTATTGGTTTTGAGTAGATTCTACCATTTTGTTGGAAAACATGTATGACTGAGAGATGCACAAATAAATGTTCCTTAAAAAGCCAATTTTTACATGCTTTCTGTATAAAATGATTATTGATCCAATATGTGTTTATCCTGAAATATTACTAAGAGTATAAAAATAACTCTTAGTGATGCAGTAGGTTTATGTTAACAATATGTTTACTTTTTAAAGTTCAAAAGATAGATCATGCCCCATCTTTATGACAAGTTCTGTTTGTGAACATTTTCTCTGATCATTGCAGGTCTGATGTCCTGAATTAACAGCAAATGTGGAGGAACAGGTTTCTCAGGGGGGCAGGCTGTCTCTTGCAGGGGACAGGCTGTATTCCTTGTAAACCCTCTCATCTTCCTCCCTGGAGATATCTATCGTTTTACCGGCCCTGCTTCAATCCAGTCCTGCAGTGTTCGTTTAGAGCGCCAACTTGGTATTGCTTTGAAAACCGATTAAGACCGTCTGTTGCTTTGTATTTCTGCAGAACATTAAGAAAAGACGCAAAGTCTATCATCGATTTCCCTTCCCAGCCCCTCACAGTGACTGATATCAAGCAGTATCTTCGTTCCAAAGATATCCCTTTCCACGATGGCTACAGCTGCTTACATGCTCCTAGTATATTTATGCAAGCAGCACCTGAAGGGTCTGGAAAAGAGAATTACTCACTGTTCATCGATAAAACCACTGGACAATTTCTGTGTAAAGAGACTTTAGTAGAGGGGAGCTGGGAGGACCTCCAGGATTGCATTGAGGTGATGTTAAATGAGAATCAGACCTCCATCAGTCCTAAAGTGCTGCTGGGGTTTCCTGAGAGCATGGAGGAGCAAGAAGAAAGAGAGATGGAGACGAAGGAGGTGCAAAGAATATGGAGCAGCTCTGTGCCATTTTCTGACCTGCTGGATGAGGAAGTGCAGCTCATTAAAACCATGTTTCAGATTGGTAAACTCACAAACGCCACACTGAAGAAATTTGGGGTCAGGTTCTTCAAGCCCACCAAGAGTTTGGTGTTCCCCTGGTTTGGTGGACATGATTCAAGCCTCCGGGGTGTTAAGCTGCTTTCCGCTGCCGTGAATGGTGACGGCCAGGTGGTCTACACTGAAGCTACGGTTCCAAAAATCTCCAGCTACCACAACCTCTTCGGCCTGCCTTTAATAGGACGGAAGGACAGTGAGGTTGTGCTCACGGGACGTGAGATAGACAGCATGGCAGTGAGTCAGGCTACCGGTCTTCCGTCCTTGGCCTTGCCACGCGGTGTAAGCTGTCTGCCTCCGATCCTCCTGCCTTATCTGGAGCAATTCAAGAAAGTCACGCTGTGGCTGGGGGGAGACATGCGCTCCTGGGAAGCCTCAAAAATATTCTCCAGGAAACTTGGACTGAAGCGCTGTTCTCTTATCCGGCCAGGGGACTTTCAGCCGTGCCCCAGCGAGGCACTGGCCCAGGGCAAGAACTTGGCGCGAATTGTCAAGGCCTCAATCCCTGCTGCCCACAAGTCCATTGTGTCCTTCAAGCAGCTCAGGGAGGATGTGTATGGAGAACTGGCTAATGTGGAGCAAGTGGCTGGGGTACAGTGGTCTCGATTCCCTGAGCTTAATCGTATCCTTAAAGGTCATCGCAAGGGGGAGCTGACAGTTTTTACAGGTAAAGTCAACACAGCTTGACCTTGTGTTATGCAACAGATTTTCTGTACTTAACTGTAGAAAATAAGAGATATATATATATATATATATATATATATATGAGACACATACACACTGTATAGCATTGTTTTTATTAATTGCATTATATATATATATAAATGAAGAGTTCATTTGCAAAAACACAGAACTATTACAATTTTCAAACTGCAGTTGGGTTATTTTGTAAAAAAAATGACAAATAAACTCTTCATATATATATATATATATATATATATATATATACACAGAGACCGTATAGCATTTTTTAAAATTAATTGCATTCTGTAATATTTTAAATAAATATAATATATGAAATAATGATAATGAAATATAATATTAAAATATTAGTAGTAAAAATATTATTATATAATGTGCATGAATATGAAATAGAATATAATATTTATATTTTTTCTCATGCATGTGTTTGTAAATACAGGTCCAACAGGCAGTGGAAAGACCACCTTCATTAGCGAGTTTGCCCTAGATCTGTGCATGCATGGTGTCAACACATTATGGGGCAGCTTTGAAATCAACAATGTGCGTCTGGCCAAAATTATGTTGACCCAATTTGCCAAGCAAAGGCTGGAGGAGAAGCTGGATCTATATGACATGTGGGCTGACAAGTTTGAGGACCTGCCACTCTACTTTATGACCTTCCACGGACAACAGAACATCAAGTAAATCATTGCCATTCTTTTTATTAAATCTAATACATTGATTATAAAATTGATATTGTATTGCAAGTCTTATGGAACTTTATGCAGTTGACCACATTTTTCTTTTAATGTAACTTTTAATATGAACTGTAATTTTGCACCCTGCACAGGACTGTTTTGGATACGATGGAGCATGCCGTTTACCTGTATGACATCAGTCATGTGATCATTGACAACCTGCAGTTTATGATGGGCCAAGAGAACCTGTCTGTGGACAAGTAAGGGTAACAATTAAAATATGCTATTTATGGAATAGAGTTTCGATGTCCTGAAAAACCTGGAAGTATTGGATAAACTGTGATTTCCAGGAATGGAAAAGTATACAATTATAATCCAAATGTTTTACAGTTAAAAAAAAAAAAAGTATTAATATATTTGTTTCTCTCAGGTTTGCAGTACAAGACCACATCATTGGAGTCTTCAGGAAGTTTGCCACACACAGCTGCTGTCATGTGACTTTAATTATCCACCCTCGGAAAGAAGAGGATGACAAAGAACTGCAGACAGCATCCATCTTTGGCACAGCCAAGGTTGGTAGATACAGGCTGTGTCCATGTTTATTCCTCAAATTTTCACATGTACATGTTCAGTTTCTGTGTATAAGAAAACTGAATGTGTCTGTCTATAAAAAGTCTATAATGCATCATTTCCCCATATCAGGCCAGTCAGGAGGCAGATAACGTGCTCATCCTTCAGGAGAAGAAGTTGGTGACGTGTCCAGGGCGTAGGTCCCTTCAGGTGGCCAAGAACCGCTTCGATGGGGATGTGGGGATCTTTCCTTTAGAATTTAATAAAGCATCGCTCACCTTCTCTGCGCCTGCGAAGGGAAAGCAGAAGCTTCGTAAGGTGAAAGCGGACAAGAATAACAGCACAGAGGAAATAGAGGAGATGGAACTCAAAGAAAAAAGCGAGAAGGCTCCCAAGCCTGCCAAAGCCAAGACTTCAAAGACAGTTAAGGGTCCAGCAGCATTAAAAAATACCAAAGATGGAGAAGGAAATGAGCAGTAGCTAAAGGAATTCATTTTTTGCATGAATTCAAATAAAATGATTAATACATGAAAGTGTAATGTTGTAGTGTTTACTGCATTTGTTGCGACTAAGCAAATATCACTGTGTTAAGTATTTTTCGATCATCTTGTAGGGATTTGTATACAAGTTTTGTACATACACCTATGTTTTATATGCACTTACATTTTGTTTTCAAACGTTTTTACTGTATCAGTTATGAACAAGTATTTGATGATTTAAAGAAGATGTATATACAGGACATTGAAGCTGCATTTGTAGAGATCCTAACAAACATTTCATCAGTGTAACTGCATTTGATGGACAATGCCCAAAAGTGAAATGTGATTTGTTTTCGTTTGATTGTCGTTGTTAGCGCAGGAGAAAAGTGTCAGATAAGCTATTTAAAGAAGCCTGTGAAAAGTGTTAATAAAGTGTTTGCATCTGATGCCTTTCTATGTATTTTAATTTCTAAGCTGAAATTATTTTGTTTCTGAGGTATTGATATTGTCTGCTTTAAAGTCAAAGGAATGGCATTAACACTGATCACACAGCATCGAAATTTTAAACAATTTAGCTACCCAAAATTGTGTGACTTTGTGTATATACAGTACAGAAAATCACAGAAATCATAAATAAGAATTCAATAAAATTTAATTATCAAACAATAAAAGCTACTGTTTAAGTGTAGTATTTTAGGTATAATTAAAAAAAAAGTTTAATATTAAAGTTAAATATAGTAAAACTTAAATATTTTATTCATAAATGCATATAATGACAGATTTCCTAGTATACTGACGCTTTAAGAAAACTTTCAGACAATTATTTTAATATATAAAATATGTAATGAATAACTTTTTTTATTTGTTTTCATTTTTGCTGGTTTTTATTTGTATGTCTATACACAATTTGATCTGTAAAACGAATTTGTAAGGACATTTCATTGATATTAGTCTTTTTGTTAGACCACTTGACACACCGCAGCGTGATGAGAAACGTGTCATATGACTGATTTGCACCAATCAGGACCCTTGTATATGCAGGAAGTATCTGAGCCAGAAAGCTGGTTTCTGTTCTTTTACGAAAACTTTAGATTAAAGCAATTTTATCCTACTTTTTTTTTCATGGACCGCTGTAAAGGAGTTATTCGGTGATTTACGCTGCATGTCTGCAGCTATCGGAAATCTCTCGAACACTAAGATTTACTTTTTTTTTGTGAACCAACTACAATATTGCGAGGCAATGGCCAACATCTGTCAAATTAAAAATGTTGCAGATTTAGTGTCTGAAGCTTGTCGTGTGTACCGGGAAACGTTTGACGGGGATGATGCAAATGTTGCAGTTTGCGCCCCAGGACGTGTGAATTTAATCGGAGAACACACTGATTATAATGAAGGATTTGTCCTCCCAATGGTAACGACACTTTTTTTGACACTATTCAATAGTGTAACTCTTTGACACTGGTACAAATTTAAATATGCTGTAAAATATCTGATATTCTTTTGACGCGAAGTAGCAAACGATTCATTCGTTTAAATCGAATCTTAGAAATGAATCAGTTAAAACGATTCACAAAACAGGTTTGAATATGATGCGTTCAGTTCTCGAGTCAGCAACTTTGAACCCGATAATCGACGAGTAAGTTATAAAGAATTATGCTAAAACGTACAGGAAGTATTTTTTTATGACTTGTCTACACCCACACAAATTTGAAAAGCTGGTTTTAAAAAAAATAGCATTTATTTATTTAGTCAATATATTTATTAAGTAAATAAATTTTACTTAAATGTGAAGGAAAATGATGTAATTATGTTAAGTTATACTTTTTGGAATTTTTGATGAAGTATTACGTCATGGCATATGATAACCGCGTTGTTATTCTTTTGATCCAGTAATTTGAATCAAACTGTTCGAAGGAACCGATTCCTGGAAATGATTCAGCTTTACAAGCGCTAATGCAAAGTGACCCAGTGTTTCTTTGTCCATATGCAAAATACTACATCCTGCAGAGTAGATATCTGAACAATGGGAATTATAGATTGTCCTTTCATATCCTTGATGATATTATCGATTGCAGAGAAACAAGTTTTCTTCTTAAATTAAAACACACTGCAATTATGCAATGACAATCTGGGTTATAATGTTTGTTGAATGATTGCAGGCCTTGCCGATGGTGACCGTTATAGTGGGCAGCAAAACGTCTGGCCAGAAGTGCTGTGTCGTAACTCTGACTGAATCTGCCGATGAGCCCAGGGTGGTGGACTTTGATCTCCCAAATGAACTGACCCCACTTTTAAGAGGGCAGCCAAACTGGGCCAATTATGTAAAGGGAGTTGTACAGCACTACAGAGGTAATCTTTTGCCATCATTTTTGCCTATCTGGCAAAAAAGGGAAGTAATGAGGAAGTGTACATTTAGTCTGCCTCAAGCATGAAATGTGACCCTAGGGACCCATGCTGAGAACTCGTCTTTGGACTAACTTTTAATGCAGTGTTTCCAATAACCATGCTTGCAACACTTGCAGAATAGTTGCTGAGCACATATTCGCTATTGTCTTACTGCTTGAATATATATTTCAAATGGAGTACATATTAATCTCATGCATTTCTTAGCTTTCACAAATGGCCATTTTTGTGCACAGCATGCCCCATCCCTGGCTTCAGAGCTGTAATAGCGAGTAGTGTGCCACTAGGAGGCGGACTCTCCAGCTCCGCTTCACTGGAAGTGGCTGTGTACACCTTCTTGCAGCAGTTGTGTCCAGGTAAGAACTTTGTCCATCTGACACACCCATTTTAAAATGTTGTGGTCTGTTAATGGAACTAGAGATAGCATAATATTAACCAAAGTAAGCATCCCATTATTTTTTTTCCATACAGCATTTGCTTTACCGATAACATGTAAAGCATTCAGAGCAGAACTACTACTTTAAGGTTGTTATTTGACAGGTTATGCTTCTACATGCTAATTCTACAAGCTTTGCAACTTCCAAACATTTTGTTTAATTCCTAATAAAGAACTAAACTGCATATATTGCTGGAAGTTGCTGTTGTCATTTCCCACTACTTTTTTAAAAGAAGGTTATAACATTGTGATTAATTTCAGAGCTGATTGATTTGGTTTATGGCTAAATATGCCCTTGAAATCCATACAGAGAAAATGAATGGGGAAAGTACGCACAGAACAGCAACAAAGAGTTTTACTGCATGAACAAATAATCATTTTTTAATGTCTAAAATTAATTTTGTATTATTGTTTGGATTTTTTAGTTCATTAAAATAAAGCATTATAAAATAAAACATTATATTTTATATAAACATATTATATATTGATCATTAAGTTTAAGATTTTTTTTATTGAGCAGGGATATTGAAACAATTGAAAGTGACAGTAAAGAGTCATAATGTTGTAAGATGCTTATTACAAATGAACTTTATATCATCAAAATAATCCTCAAAAATGTATTAGAATTTCCTCCAAAATATGAAGTAGTACAACCGTTTTTTAACACTGATTAAAATAAGAAATTAGCATATTAGAATTATTTTAAGGATTACATGACACCAAAAACTAACGAGTAACTAGAGCAAAAATGTTAGCTTTTCCATAACAGAAATACATTTTAAAGCATATTAAACGAGAAAGCAGTCATTTAAAATGTTGCAACGTTCTGTAAATCTGTAATTTCACTACTATATCACTACATTTTTGTCAAATTAATGCAGCTTTGGTGACCAAACATTGTCTTTATCTTTTATAAAGATGTGTATAACGGTTAATAGTTTAATGGGCTTTATGTTTTCTTGCCATGCACAGATGATGGGGATCAGGTAGCGAAGGCAGCGGCCTGTCAGCAGGCTGAACACACTCATGCTGCTGTGCCCTGTGGCATCATGGACCAGTTTGTGTCTGTTATGGGTAAAGAGGGCCACGCTTTGCTCATTGACTGCAGGTAAGTAGATTTGCCAATTCAAACTCCACTGTCATATTAGAAATAATCAGTTTTACTCATTTGTTTATACAAATAAAATATCAAACCAGCTATTAATACAATTATATGCAATCTTTTCAGGTCTTTGGAGGCTACTGCTGTTCCTTTGGCTGACCCTGGACTTGTAATCCTGATCACAAATTCCAACGTTAGACATTCGCTCACAGGAAGCGAGTATCCCACCAGACGAAAACAATGTGAGGAGGCAGCAGCCGTTTTGGGCAAGAAAAGCCTAAGAGAAGCTACCTTACAAGATTTAGAGGGTAAGAAGAAAAGATAACCATAATAAATGTCTTGAAACAAGGTCATTTCTTAATGAAATCTGAATTTAGCCGCCAAAGATCGACTGGATGGTGTGACATACCATCGGGCACGTCATGTGATCGAGGAGATTGAACGCACAGTGCAAGCTGCCGAGGCACTGAGGACAGGGGATTACAAAGAGTTTGGGAGGCTGATGGTGGAAAGCCACAATTCTCTTAGGTAAACATCTATAATCGAAGCAAGATTATCTTGTTGGAAGACTTACAGAAGTCAACTCCTTTAAAACATCCCAGGATTAGAAGTGCTTTTCAGTGTCTGAAATGTTTGCTTAACCCATTTTTTGAATAGGTGGGGTTAGCTGTCAATTAAATGGGTTTTTTATTATGCATTCTTTGACTGGGGTTAATTTTGTTTGTCGTAGGGATAATTACGAGGTCAGCTGTCCAGAATTGGATGAGCTGGTGGCGGCAGCACTGGAGGTGGAAGGAGTGTTTGGGAGTCGGATGACAGGGGGAGGGTTTGGTGGATGCATAGTTACTTTGCTTCAGGCTCATGCCACCGAGAGAGCAGTCAAACACATTCAGGTTTTCACAAGTTTAAGATGCTCTGTGTATCTCTGTTTGACAGTGTAATTTAAAGAAACATCAGAACTGAGGATTCTGGGTGTTTTAGAAATTGTAACTCAGTAGCTGCTCTTGTCTTTTTCATCATGTTGTATCAATTAAGTATTAAACAGGAATTCAGAGCAATATAACAATACTTTTCTGTTTCTCTACAGGAGAAATATCATGGATCTCCAACTTTCTTCATAACTACTCCATCGAAAGGAGCTCATGCGCTCAGTCTGTGATTTTTAACCAGTGCTAAACCAGTGATTTAAAAAATAAAAAAAAAACTTGAAATCTACAGTGATCTACATTTTTATTACTAATCAATGAACACTAATCTGCATTTAGAAGCCCAATTCCCACAATGATTAACATTGTCAATAAAGAGGATTTATGCCATAAAGGAGATGTTTGTTTTTATTGACTTCAATAATAGTGAAAATGATGTTTATATGCAGTAAGCATACGTATAGCATACAAATAGCAAGGACATAAATGTGTGTGTACTCAATATAAGAGAGTCTACATGTCTGCATGCAGTGTACAGTAAGCATAAGTATAGTTTAAGTTTAGCAAATACATAAAAATAAGTGTACTTAATAAAAAATAATTACATTTCCTAAATAAATAAATATACTGAAACTATATATAAATATTCTAAATATTTTGCATTGTAAAGATGAATATTTTATTTTATTTTTTTTTCATTTTTGGTGTTTCATCAATGGTGTACTTTGGATCAAATAAAAGAATAAAAATAGGCTTTAAAAATAAATAAAT
>JAUCMU010000021.1:11536896-11548710 GCA_032275025.1 Enteromius treurensis | reverse complement strand
TCGTTAACCCCAATACAAACATTATTTTAGTGTGTTAGAGCAGAAAGATGCAGCTCTGGTTAAACAGCTGGATGTTGGGTTGTACGAACGTACCGAACGGTTCAATACGATACGACGTATCGTTACACCCCTAATATATATATATATATATATATATATATTCTCTGAATATTTTAGTTTTTTGAGCCGTGTTCATTTCAGTGTCTGAGTTTAGGTTTCAGCTGCACCTCTGTTGTTGTGAGCTCTAGTCCTCCTTTTATTCTTTATCAGAGGCATCTGTGTGATGGGGTGAAATCATGGAAAGGCGGAGCCTGCTCCGCTGAAACTGGCCATCAGAAACTAAAGCTTTAACACCTGAAATTACATCTCAATTGTTGCTTCTCTTTTTAACAATTGCTTTGTGCAACCAGTAATAGAAGTAGCCTGCAGGAGTAGCACATGTAGTTGCCTCCCGTAATAACAGTCGTCGAGTTGGGTGGGACGATTTGGGTCTGGCAGCCTAGCTCAGTTTGTGTTGTGCTGTGTCATGAAATGAGAGAGTGTTGTTCGTCTCAAATTTTGCTGTGGGCTTGCACGGGCTGTTTTAAAACTAAAAAGCCGTTGACCTTTCCTGACCATAGGGTGCTATTTTTTTGGCTGCTGTCCTGACGGTATGAGGCAGAGTCCTGGCCAGTAAAACTTAAGCAAGTTGGTCGTCAAACCTGTTGACGTGTTTGTGTAATGTGATGTCACCCCTCACCATGACCTTTAATAGAGTAATCTCTAAATATATTGATTCTTCAGCAGTGTCACGCTTTACTGCAGGACTTTCTGAACAGGTTCTAAAAAAAATATATATATATATATATATATATATACACACACAAATTTTGCTCCCTTTAATAATATCATTATTATTATTATATTATATTTTTGTTATCACTATTATTATATTATTATTATTATTATTATTATTATATATTATATTTTTGTTATTATTATTATTAGTGTTATTTTATTGGTTGTTGTTACTACTATTATTATTATGTATTGAGACTTATAAAATTCTAATCCATAACACAGCAATGTTTCATTGTGCTGCCCCATCACATAAAATATCACATAAAGATATAGTTTTCTGTATTAAACAATAAGCAGAGTCCACACCACAACTATAACAAAAAAGGCACAGAGAAACGATGTAATTGGAATCACTTCCAGAGCTATTTTGTTACAGTAGGTGATTATTTCTTTGTTTCAAGCCTATGTTTTCATGTTTTAGAGCTGCAGTTTAATCAACTCTTCCTCTGTTAATGTACCGTGTCATTTTATATTCCACTGCCATGAATCCGTCGTCTGTATGTTTGAGCTGAATACGCAGAGCATTTCTTTAGTGGCTTCTAAGTTCCACATAACATTTCTCCTTAAAGTCTATGAATTCTTCACACAAGCCTCCTACCTCTAATTTAGACGGGCTAGAGCCGCTACTCCCACATCAATGCCCTCACATGCACCTCCCGCCATAATTCCTCCCAGCAGGATTCAAAACAAACTGCAGTTAGTTGTTTTTTTCTACCTCTTATTAACTTGGGATTAGATGAATGGAGGTATAGTATTGATCTTTGAGAGCAAAATTGTCAGAAAGTGCTTCACAAAAGATTCCCAGTGATCAATAATGGTGTTCAGAGATTGTTTTGTACTTTCTGGCATCTTTAGTTGTGAATGAATCGCATCTTTTCTCCCGTCTTCACTCCATTCCTGCTCTCCTGCTGTGAGTTTTCCTTCATAAAGCCAAGCTCACTCTTTAAGTAGAAGACCTCCCACTTTACTATTGTCCCTTAAGCTAAGCTTTACAGAGAGACTCACTATTTTTTGTTTAGTTTGTTGGCTGGTTTCTTCAGGGTCCTGTAATCCTTGGTTTTCTAGTACTAAAAATAAGGAAATAAGAGCTCTTTTCCTTCTCTGGAATTGTTTGTAGCCACATGCTTGATGACTAAACGTTCTTGGCTAATAATGGTGATAAGCACAGAAATATGTGTCTGAGCCGAGTGGGGCAACTGACTCACTGGGAAGGTTGTGCTTGGAAAAGATTGATTTGAGGCTGGGAAAAAGGTTCCTTTTCCTGCTGATGTGATCAGCCAAGAGAAAGTGTGATAAATTATGTGGGTAATCTTGTCTAGACACGCTCTCAGGGGAGTTTGAGTGTGATGTGACGTTAATGTTATCTGGATATGTCACTCTGAATACAGTTATTATCAATAATCAATGTCGTAGATTCTGACTCAATGATTGTTTTCTTGTTTTTCTTGGGTGCTTCCTGTTAGCACTTTTTCTCATGCTAAATGTTTCTTTGCCTACTGATGCTGTGTGTTTTGCATATAGAATGTTAGGGCTACTTCTCCTTTAGAAATTATGGTTACCATGGTATATTTTAATAAGTTTTTATGGGTATTGTACAGGCAGATTACAGTTCTAAAAAATTTTTTATGCTTATGGAGACTACAAATATTTGATCAAAGGTACTGCCAAAACCATTACGGAAGAGAATTAGGGCCATGCAATAACAAAAATGTAAATCGTTTAGAGATTAAAGTCGTTAAACTACGAAAATAAACTCGTTAAATTCCGAGAAAAAAAGGCAAAATAATATGTTGAGAATAAATTGGTTAAATTACGAGGAAAAAGTCAAAATAAAATGTTGAGCATATATATATATATATATATATATCATTATATTGTGCCATAAAATTTTATAAGCCAATAATTTAACCTAATGTAACCTAAAAAGTATATTTTCACCCATTTTATTCACAACACACTATCAACAAGCTACATGAATTGAGTTATCAATATCTGTAGCAAAAATAATGTGTGCCAAGGTATGTGCTTGATTTTAATACTTCAGTTTTTTTAGGTTACGGCTAGTTTTGAACAAACATGATGAGTTATACTAATTATGATCCTTGCATTGGTTGCCGTAGTAAAGTTGTTTTTAAGGAGGAAAATAGCCAATGGCAACTTTGTTTCCACCCACAACAAATACAAACTGTTTCAAGCTTCAGGCGAGAGAAACTGCCGTCCCTTCACCGGTTATTTTCTATTGTTATAGTTTGAGTGGTCTCTTTATGGAAAGCAGGTAGCACCCCCTCCTTACTCTGTCCATTTGAAAGAGGCTCTTTCTGATTCGGCTTCCCCAGAGCAACAGGTGTTTTCATCAGGTGCTGTTTGCTCAGATGACGAGAGGGACTGTAATACCGTTCAGCTCTGAACAAAAGCTGCTTCAGTCAGGACTGCAGAGATCCGCTGGCTCCCTGCGGGGGCTGGGCAGGCTGAACGAAAGAGGAATCGGGTGGTGAGGGGGGTGTAGTTTCAGTCAAACAGCTCACAGCTCCTTCCTTGGAATTCCTGATCCTATCAGATCCATTGGTTTTTGTGTGTGTGTGTGTGTGTGGTGGGGGGGTCATTTTGAGCTGTGCACCCTTTGCAATGCTTCTTATTAAAGGCATAGTTCATCTACAATATAACGGTCACTCTCGTGTGATTCCTGACTGTTGCATGAAACACAAAAGATGGATGATGCTGTTTTCCATACAATGAATATGAATGGTGACCATGGCTGTAAACTATGGATGAACTGTGAATTGTTCATTGTTTGTTGAAAGTCATGTTCATAGTTTTTTGGTGTCATTGCTATTTGCATTTTAATAGTTTTATTTTTTTGTTTGAAAAATGAACCCTGTACCCCTCGACTTCTGTCAGGTGGCCGAGGAGAAATAGTGAGAGAGGGCAGCGTGAGGTCCCTGCTCGTCCAGGGACGATGAAGAGGTTCAGACGTCATGGGCATGAGTCTCAGAGGGAGAAGCACATACAGGACCTCTATCAGTTCAACAAGGTGATCAAGCCCACATCTTCTGTAGGAATTTTGTTATCTACAATACTGGTTTTGTGCAGTATTTTTAAAGGAGCTCTCCCGTTTTTGATTTTCGGCATTTAATGTATTTTACGTATATTTTTGTCAACATTTTTAATTTGAAATGACTTACCAATTTGGTAAAAACATTTAAGATTTCAGTATAACCATTGACGTTTTAAAAAGAGTATTTAAGAAAATAATATTAACAATTAAATTATAGTACAACTGAAAAATTGGGATATGTATATTTATGGCCGTGTATATTTCTTCATTTTCAAATGTTAAACCACTAAGCTTTCATATTGGCAGAAAACTGCAAAGAATGCCTTAAAGATTCTCTTTTGTTGACCACAGCTAGTTTATAAATGCTTCTGGTTACAAGTTTGTGGTTGGTGGAGATTGCAATCACAAATGCATGCTATAAGTGATAAGAGTTTGTGTTGAGCAGCATGAACTGAACAGAGATTTTCAGAGAAACAGAAAACACTGGATCGTGAGCTACTCGCGTATAAAAGAACACAGTGCTGCGCTTCACTCTGAAACATGCAGTAAACATATTTATTTTAATAATCAAATCCAAGTCTTTCTGATTTGTAAAATTGCACTAAACCTTAATGCAATTTTAGTGTGGATTTTTGGTTAATCATGCAACCCTACAATTTGGATGCATTTTCTTCTCCCAAAGCTTTTTGCAATATAATATACTGTAGAATTGCGTTCCCTGTGAAGGATGCGTGCAATCACGCTGCCTTATAATTTGCCCAAAATGAGGCATCTTTAAAAGCAGCATAATTGTATATGTTCCCTTTTGGAACAGACTTTTGAAACGGTATGAATATGGTGTCTTTAAAATGTGAACTGCACATGTAATCAGTGTATACTGTATTTCTCACTCTAATTTCTCCCCTCTTTTCTTTAGACTGTAGAACATGGATTCCCCCATCAGCCCAGCGCTCTGGGTTTCAGCCCCAGCCTGGAGCTCCTGGCCATCGGTACCAGATCAGGAGCAATCAAACTGTATCCTAAGAAATCCAGAAGACATTGCCACACTTTGGGTTATTTGATCATCTGTGTATAACGTAACTCTCGAGTAGAATTTTCACATTCCATTCCCCTGTCTCTGAATCCTGAGGGCAAAGTGACTATAATGTGATATGATGGTGATGTACAGAGATTTCCTGTAGCTCATCTCGTGGTTGTTCTAGTGGCTCAGTGGTACACACCCATCATACAGCTACTTTGAAAGGCAGAACAGTTTATAGTAGAGCGTAGCGCTGAGAACGCGTGTCAATATACATTTTTTATTCCATACTGTTGCGTAATTTTCTCTGTTAGTCATTTTTCAGAGAGGAAATGAATAACTGGTATGTGGCTAGCATTTTGAGTCTGGTATTTAATAGTTATTTCCAATTTCATATACTTTTTGTTTTATTTAAAAATGCAAATTAAAAAGTTTTTATTTTTTAAACTTGCCACAAAAACAAGGTGCAGTGTGAATGGTTTTCTTAACCAGCTCTCAGGTATGGAGCTCCAGGTGTGGAGTTCATGGGGCTTCATGACGAGAATGCAGCAGTTACACAGGTGCACTTCCTGCCAAACCAGGTACTACTTTGAACTTCAATCCCGACATCTTTTGATTTCCTCAGATTTATGTTAATTTCCGTTAAATTCAATCTTTGGGCTTGGGTGAGGTTAAAAAATATTATTCAATAGCATTTATTTAATATCACATTATCAATTTATCATTTAAAAATAAATAAATATATCAAAAAAAAAAAAAAAAAAAAAAATAATAAATATAATATATATAATGTCAGTTTTTGGGTAATCCACAGTAAATTGAAAACATTTCATTACATTTTCTTTTTTAATTTAGGAAAATAGATGAAGTCTGTTTTGTTTTTATTTGTTAAATTTGTGTTTGTTTATTGCAGGTGGAGTTGGTAACATTACTGGATGACAACAGTCTGCACATGTGGACGCTTCGGGCCCATAACAGCACGTCCGAGTTGCTTGAGATAGGACGTTTCTCTCTTTCTGGTCCACCTGGGTGAGTCAGGAACACACACCTACAGACTCACCTCAGTCTAATGTTATCATGCTTAAAGATGTTTTTTAAACCCGCTGCGATGCTCATGCACTCACACCCAGGGAATGAGACATGAGCACTGACTCGCACTGGCCCAGAAGAGACTGATACTCACCTGTGCTCTGAATACATGCATAGATGTACACATGCAGTCAGCTGACTTCAATGATTCAATGTAGCTTTTGCGTCAGCCTATGATATCCTATCCTCTCATGGATTCCATAACTCAAAGTAGCTTTTTTGTAGCATATGATGCCATGTGCTATCCTCCTATGAATGGTTGTCTGTCCTGTTTCTTTTATTACCCAGCAACAAGTGACACGGTATTGTGATCTCTTAAGCTGCATCCGAAATCACATACTACTCTCTGAGTATATACTTCTAGTATGAATGTAATCTAGGTGTACTACATTAATCATATTTTCATTATCATGTGACCTATCAGTGTCAACTGCACAACTTCACTGTCATTCATAAATCCTATACTGTGATTAATACATAGTTTTTTTTGTCCACTGTGTAGTATGGTTATGTAGTAAGTTTGCAATTTCAAGATGCAGTCTTGGGGTAGATAGAAAAAAAGAAACGCTAGCATCGTTTTGACCTAATTGTGATGTGAAACATTGACAGTGCCCCTCCCAGTGTAACGCGGGTCACGGCGGTCCTGGCGCACTCATCGGGTGAGCTGCTGCTGCTGGGCACAGAGGGAGGACACGTGTTTGTGGTGGAAGTGCCAGGCTTCAGAGAGCTGGAGGAGAACAACATAAGCGTGGAGGATGTACAGAACAGGTCAGACAACATGTTACAAGATCCCAAAACACCGGTTACAAAATCTACTGTAGCTTGGTCACTTTACATATGAACACTACTTAAAAGCCAGAGCTTAACATGACCGTGTTTAATAGACTTATCTTTGATCTGTGACCCAGAGTCCCTTAACTCTATAATCTCTTCATTCATTTCGCCTATATACACATACAGTGCACATTCTTGAAATAGTTTCATCGAAATGGCGTTATGCAAGAGTTTTGCATGCCTGAGACGACTGTTACAGTTACGCTTTGTGATCGCTGATCTGTTCACCGCTACTTTTCCCAGAATTCCAGAGGATTATGTTGGCCGCAGGAATCTGGAGTGTGTGGAGACTCTGCATGAGAACCCGCTCAATCCACGACAGGTGCTGATTGGCTACAGCCGAGGCCTGATGGTACTGTGGGACCTAGACCGGCAGCGTCCCATCCAACACTTTCTAGGCACACAGGTACACAGTTTTGTCAGTTAGGCTCAGAAACCCTTATTGATGATGTCGCTTCTAAGAAAAGGCTTGTAATTGTTTTTTTGGGGCCTCTGCAGCAACTAGAAAGTGTTTGGTGGATGGAGGATGGTGAGAACATACTCAGTTCCCATAG
Source organism: Enteromius treurensis (assembly GCA_032275025.1). NCBI lineage: Eukaryota > Metazoa > Chordata > Actinopteri > Cypriniformes > Cyprinidae > Enteromius > Enteromius treurensis. The sequence goes on along the minus strand of JAUCMU010000021.1, from coordinate 11,541,320 downwards.
TGATGGGAGCTACTGCCAATGGACAGTGACCGGAGAGGATCCGCAGACAGAGCCTGAGAAACAGGAGACGCCGTATGGTGAGACCATATTACCAGAGTAACTTGTGTTTTCTGTTTCAACAGTGAACATGCTTCAAAACCTATGCTTTGCCCAAAATTGTGTACATTTGCATTACACACTGTTTAATGAAGAATTCACTTTTTAACTGTTAATAAAATATATGTTCTATAAGAATAGAATCAACATAAAACGTTAGCATATTGCCAACCACTTGTTAGTCTTTTATCGTTGGTTCTGATTGAAAATGCAAATTCATTCTTTACCTCTTGGTGCTGCATTTGGAGCATTAAAAGCAAACACTGCTTTAAAGTGCCCCTATTATGCCATTTTAAAGGTTTCTAATATTGTTTTATGAGTGCCTTAAAACAGGTTTATGTGTAAACAAGGTCAAAAAACACTTTTCTCCAAAATGATGATTCGTAAATGACTCGTGTGAAGCAGTTCGAAGAATCAGTCAGTCTAAACCCCTCCCTCCCGTGAGCCCTCACTGCTGTGATTGGTCAGATGGCGCAGTCCTTCATGATTGGTCTACCGCTACAGCGTGTGTCAGAAAACGAAACTGATGGAAATTGTAGTGTTTGTGGGTGGGCAAGTTGTTCGCGCGCAGAACGTGGGCGGACATTATGCAAATATGTTACTTTGTGGCGTGCGGCCGTAACAGAAAAAGATTTGAATTGCTGACGACTCGTTTAGGCGAATGTGAGACGCCTTTTTTTTCCCTTTTTTTTCTTTTTTATTGATGGACAATAACTTTATTAATCGTGCACTGTTGGCGTCACAACTTTGCAGATGACACGCTGCATGAAAGATAACATTTGAAAAGGCATAATAGGGGCACTTTACATGAAATAGACCAATCACTGGAGGAGTTTGGAAAAATTAATTGTTAAATGAAAGAAATAAGGTCAAAATAAATGCATATTATAAATGCATATTCTTTTTTTTTTTTTTTTTTTTTTTTTTACTGATTAAATTCACTGATTCCTCAGTAAAGTTTCACCCTGAATTTCCATTTCCAAATATGACAACTAGCGGTGACGAATGGGAAATAGGAAAATTCAAAATCTCGTCCAATGAACTGCCTTGAATTCTACTGCCCAGCATCCTAGCTGTCAAAAAGTGGATTAATGTTGTTACCTACCATTTGGTGTCTAATATTATGCCTAAAAAGCTTGCTTAATAGACAGCTCACTAGATTTTGGAGCAAAGCCTATATTATCCACATGTAAAATATATATATTCATATTGAGCTGTCTGTCCTTACTTCCTTTTAATGAACAATATATTCACACAGGTTCCTTCCCCTGCAAGGCCATATCCAAAGTTATACAGCTGCCATCAAAACAAGGGTGAGTATATTCTTTATTAGACACTGCTGATGCTGTGACAGTTGTGTTTGCTTGTGGTGTCATTAACCCAGAGTGCTTCACCATGACTCACTCCGCCAGTCTGGTTAATATTTAAACCTTCCATAGACGTTCATATGTTCCACTCCACAGTAATGATTTTTTTTTTTTTACTTTCTAATCTCTAACCTATCTTACTGTTGCTTTATTGTATTCTTCAAAACATTTGAAAAAGCAGATTTGGAAAGTTTCAGAAGAGCCAAGGGGAGTTTGTCATTTAGCAAACACTTCCTTATCCAAAGTAATGTGTCTTGTGTCCTTTCGTTCTCCAGTCCCCCATTCCTCATCTTTAGCGGAGGGATGCCGAGGGCAAGTTATGGTGACAGACACTGCATCTCGGTCATACACAGCAAAACACACGAGGCGTTGGACTTCACCTCACGCATTATCGACTTCTTCGTCATTCGCGAGGGAGAGAACCACAGAGGTAGAGAGAGATGCTCCCAAACACGCGGTTTTGGTTCCATTACACACAATAGGCTGCAATAGGTTACATACAACAGGCTATAATAGGTTCACTTCCTCTAAGTGGTCAAAATGTGTGTCTGTGTCACAGGTGAGCCAAGCGCTCTTGTGGTTTTAGTGGAGGAGGAGCTGGTCGTAGTGGATCTGCAGACTGAGGGGTGGCCCGTCATCCAGACACCCTACCTGGTGCCATTACACTGTTCAGCCATCACCTGCTCGCACCACGTCTCCTCCATCCCGCTCAAGCTGTGGGAGAGAGTGCAAGCTGCAGGAGCACACCAGAATACACACTACTCCAAGAATGTATGAAACTGTATACACAATAAAAACACACATATTAACCTCAGATGTTGCCCAATAATACCATTTACCAGAGAGTTCTCACTTCAACCGTCAGTTGCTGGGTTAAATGTTAACTACTGTTGGCTAAAGAACACTGTAACAGCTATGTTAAATGTGGTGTTGTGATTTCTGTGGCAGAACCATAGACATCTTTAATCACTGACCTTGATTGTATTGAGCCATTCAATTCTTGTTTTTTTTTTTGTCTTTTTGTAGCCTTGGCCTATAAATGGAGGCCAGAATCTTGCCCCAGACCCTCCCCAGAGAGACTTGCTCCTGACAGGGTGAGTATACCTGTGTGAGCTAATGCTATTGATCTCGGTGTGATCTTGCAGTCTTGAATTCACTGGGTACACTGTACAAGTTTTGGCCTGTAAAATATGGGGTATTGTTCTGTTCATAATTATATGAACAGTTATAGTTTATTACATAATATAATTATATGAACAGTCATAGTTATAAACCCACATGCTTATTTTATTTATTTATTTATTTATTTATATATATATATATATATTTATTTATTTGAAAAAACTTACCAAGGCTGCAATTTTAAAATAAAAAAAAAATACAGTAAAAACAGTAATATTGTATTATTTGTATTATTAATTTAAAATAACTATGGAATATTTTAAAATGTCATTTATTTCTGTGATAGCAAAGCTAAATTTTCAGTGGCCTTTACTCCAATGTTACATCATCCTTAATCATCTGTAATCTTTCTAATATGCAGATTTATTCTTATAATTAATATTAATATTAAAAGCAGCTCTTCTGCCTAATATTTCTTTCGAAACAGTTTATTATTTTTTTTAAAAATGTATTTTATTTCTTTTTTTTCAAAAATGCAAAAAGTCTAAATGAGTAAATAATTTTTTTTTTTTTTTGAAGTTGATGAGCTTTTGTTTTAGACAGTTTGTGTCTGTTTTGAGTAACTAAATAGTAATAAAAACTAGACAGTTCAGATTCTTATTCTTATTTTGCTTGTAGGATCATAGATTATTTAGCAATTTCTAAAATTGTAATATTAGTCCAGAAATTCTAGCTCATTTCTTCAAAGCTAGTTGCTAGTAGCTTTGAAACAACCTTGGCAACCTTTTGGTACTTGGACCATGTTTAAAATGTTTGCTCAATGGAGCTGGCTTTTTCCCTTTCCGTGAAAAATCATGTGAATAACAAGAAAAAATGACGCTGTTTTGCATGAAGGGAATGAGGAACTGATGGTTAAAATGGTTCTTTCCCTTCGCTTAAACATTTTTGTATCAATCTTTCTTCTGAAAGGCATGAAGATGGCACTGTGCGTTTCTGGGATGCCTCAGGGGTCTGTCTTTACCCCATGTACAAGCTCAGCACAGCGGGAGTCTTCCTCACAGACGCCGACCCAAATGACAACATGAACCAGGGCAGTGAGGGAGAGTGGCCTCCATTTCGCAAGGTCTGGTTTGACTGACACTCGTACAAGTTTTAATTGTCTCACTTAACTTAAGTTCACTGATTTCATCAGACATTTGATAATTGTTTTTAAAAATATCAGGTGGGCTGCTTTGACCCATATAGTGATGACCCTCGACTTGGCATCCAGAAGATCCACCTGTGTAAATACAGCGGATATCTCACAGTGGCTGGAACTGCTGGACAAGTGAGTTTTAATATGGGGGTTAAAGGGAATACAAGCAGCGTTAAAGACCGCAATATTTAAACGGTGCCTTTTGTTCAGTTGTCACACAAACTACTACATATATACAAAAAAACTGCGTTTATCTGAGAAAGATACAATAAAAACAGTAACTAAATAAAAACGTTTGTCGAGACTAGTGTTGTCACGGTACCAAAATTTCAGTATTCGGTACCAATACCAGTGAAAATCCATGGTTCTCGCTGTACCAATTTCGGTACCAAAGTAAAACACAAAAACACTTTTATAAAAGAGGACTTTTTTTTAATCAAACAGCGCAAACTATATTTCAAAGCCTAGAACTGCTTTTCTGATGGACCGATTTTAAAGATACAAACATTAACCATTCATTTGTTCTCTAACACACATATTTTGGCTACACAGGTCATTTAAAAGTGCCTAGTGTGTAAAAATAGTACACTATTATGTCCTGTTTTAAACGCTATAGGAGCATTAAATAGTTAATAAAGAAACTT
>JAUCMU010000021.1:11497690-11529657 GCA_032275025.1 Enteromius treurensis | reverse complement strand
TAGTTTCAAAGCACTGAAAAAAAACGTTCAAAGCAGCCCCATTGAAGTCAATGGACGCTGGGCTTCAACGGGGAAATACACTGTGACACTACGGGAATGTATGAGAAGAAATTCTGAACGAACTCGTCTTTGAGATAAACGTTTTCTAACGTTTTTTTTTTTTTTTGTCAATAAAATGTTAATACAATAGTACATCATTTGACCATTAATTTTGTGACATTACAGGGGAAGCTCAGCTTCCCTTGCAGTCTTAAAGAAATCGCCACTGGCCTAAATGTATGTGGACATCATTTTCTATTTGTTCAAGTGAATAAATTACTTTTTGTACTACACTTGAAATCGTCATAGTTATATAATCAAAAACGTAATTCAGTTGTCAGCAAGAATGTTACAAGCTATGTTCACTTTGCCGATTTGCTTTCTGCTCTGTCCTCAGATTGAGCCTTTAATTCCCAGTGCCTGAACGATTCTGGATGCGCTCTTCGGTCCAGACTTGCTTACGATCTGAACACTACTGCTAGAACCACTACTGAACCATGAAAAAGCCTTGCCCTGGAGAGAGAAACCTCCCACTCGAGAGCTTCTACACCCAGAAAGAGGAGAGCGAGGGACCACCACCTGTGCCTGTTAAGACCAAACACTGTATCTCCACTAAATCCATTACATGCTGACCAACCGCCATTCACAGCACCAGCGTCTGCGCCTGCGCAGTACACTGCAACAACCCGCGCAAACGCAGTGGCATTCGAAAGACTTGCATTTTTGATTTGAACTAAAGTTTAAATGTATGATTTTTTTCTTTTTTGGCCAGATTGAGGACCTCAGAATTTGCATATATGGTGTATAACACCTGGATAAAGACGCCATTAGCTGTTGCTGACATTAAATTAGGGTAGGACGACAAGGCGACATTAGCACTAGATGCTAATAAACCACATTCATGTTTAAAACCCTACTGAGTATTCCACAAGAAGTAGTGTTGCCTTTCCCCGTCCACGCCAATGAGAACAGTGGCTAGATAAAAGTTCATATAGGTACTTGTACACTACTGTGTAGTACATATGCTGTAGTTTCTAGGGTGTACAGCTTTATGAGGGGCTAGGTTTTTATTTTTCAGTTTTTTTTTTTTATTAATGTAAACATTTTCGTTATGCCAATAATGAATGATGTAATTTAGGAATGTAATTTTAAAATATTGTAGTCAAATGTTTTAATATATGTGTATATGAAAATCCGTACCTGTTTTGACGCTGGGTTCCTTTTACGGAGGGTTGTATTTTCTGATCTAAGGAAATATTTTGGTACTGTCTCCTGAAATGCTTTTAGCGTTTTCTTTGGGGGGGGTCTAGAATATATTTTTGTAGAAACATGATTATGTATGAGAACACTAATTATTATGCTTTGTAACTTCACACTACAGTCTTCTCAGTAAAACTTTTTCACTCAAACTGTCTGTTTCTTCATTTCTGAAGAATGTTGTCATTGTGTTTCAGTTTAGGCCGTTCTGAGTGGTTCTTAGATGGTGTGCAAGTTGAGTTACAGGCTTTATATTTTGCTGTATCTACTTAAAATATCAATTATTTTGAAATGTTTGTTTTGTTGAAATACTACCATTGTCTTAAAACGACAGCAGGCTCGCTGGAGAAATTAATCGTGCATGGCTGGCATCTCATTATCTAATCAATTCCCTCGTCAATCCGTACCCAATCATATTCATTTCTCCTCACCATAAATATCCCCTTTTTCCTACCACATCTTGCTTTCGTGCATCCCTCCACCTCCCCTTCTCCGCTTTTTGTTCACGCCTTCCTCCAGGGGGCAGTCGGAGACCGAGCCGTACGCCGAACTTTTGCCCTTGATAGGGTTCAAACCAAAGAGTTAAAGGCCAAAGACTTTTATTGTGAAGACCAAAAAATATTGATAAGGGGTGCTCTAAGTTAATAACACTAAGAACAAAAGTTTCATAATAGAAATGGTAAGAATATTTATATAATATAGTTTTATTTATGTTTTTGTCTCATTCTTTGTTATATTGGTATGAATGTAATGTACAGTGATATTACAATCCAATAATTATTGTACAATAGTTGCCCAATATGCTGTCTTTTTTTACGTTTGCCTATACATTTGAAATGGGACTAAAATTGCTAAGCATGGGGCAATTATTGTAAACGGTAAACAACGATATGTTTGCACGAGTCTATATATTTTTAAAAAAGTAAAATTATATCAAGTAGTAATTTATTTTATGTATATATATATATATATATATATAGTAATTTATTTTATGTATATATATATATATATATATATATATATACACTATAAAATATAATTAAGATTTTTTAAATAAAGGAGTGGAAGTATGAAAATGGGAACTGGGTTCATGATATTACTGTTTTGTTTTCCCCCAAATCAATTTATGGCTACTTATGAGAGGATTGTAGCCTTTGAAAATATTTGAAAAGAAATCTCCCTTTGGTCAGATCAGTTATCATACAAACTCAGCCAAGACTTTTGATCATCTATTATTGAGAGATGCTTTGTTCCCTAATTGCAGTAGCTCAATGTTTGCCTGATATTGGACACCATCTCTTTAAAGAATTCTGGAGAATAGCTGTTTACACCCCTGTGTCACACAGCACAAGCAAGAGAACTGAAAACTAATAAATAAATACAAATAAATATAATTCTTGAATTGGCATGGTCTATCTTCTAAATATGATATTCAAATGATTATAACAACTGCCAGTTGTCAATAATACTTATGTAATTATCTACTATAGGGTAAAAAAAAATGTGGACTGTATTTTATTTTTTTTAAAGATCACTGTTTAGCAATTTTTACTTAATTTAAAACTTAAATATTTATTTTTGCACTTTATCCACACAGATGCACTTTCTGTTTTTAATATAATAGTGTTTAATTTCATCCTGATATATAGGTTTTTATTTGTCTAGTGTTATTAAAAAATGTTGAGTGTGTGTGTTAATGTTTTAATCCGGTATTCTAATATAGGCCTTTTTAATGAATGAGAAAGAAAACTACTGACTTTTCTAAAAAGTTTTGGTAGGAATGTCTTTTGGAATTTCTTTGTAAGCATGTGAGCATCTGTCAGTGTCTTTCTCTTGCTCTCTCGTGTATCAACACCTTTTGTCACCCCTGCAGTGAAGCCTCTCACCTTTCCACCGTCTGTTCAGCAGCTGCTGATATGAATGGGTGCATAACTATATGGTGTGCCGTCAAATAAATTATTCACCAGAGCCCTTGAATGCCTGTGCATGCTTGTGTTTGTGTGTGTGTGTATTTGTGTCAGAATGACTCTGTAGGGGTTTGAGTCCGGTCACAGGATCAATCCATGGAGTGTTTCGGACTAGTAGAGTAACTCTTGAGAACCCCTCAATGCCTCATATTCACCTGAGAAGACAGGTGAGTCATTCAGTGTTAGATGATGCAGAAAAGTTTTTGTAGGTATTGTTTGAACTGTGTTTGACTTACATTGTATTTGCGTACTTGCATTATGCATTATATTACATATTGAACAATGCTTGATCTACCTAGATCTAAAGTCCAATCTCTGATCCAACCAGCATTATTGAGAGTGCTGAGCTAAATGCCTGAAACCCAGTCCTAATGGTGACCATTAGGTCAGGTACACCTTGCACTTCAGTTGAAAGACATGACATATGATCTCTACCCATGGTAGTTTAGGCTGCTGATATGCATCAGTTTCACTAAACTTGCACAAAGGTAAAAAATTTGCCAAAGTTTTGCAGAGAGGATTGTATTGAAGGATTTTGTGGTGCATCTTTTTGTGGCCTTTTAATCTTTGAAAATGTTTTGTTATTCTTAGGTTATCAAAGAAAGCTGGCATTGGAGGAAAAGTCAGAAACAGGACCTGTGAGGTTACTTTGACCTAGAATCATGCCTCCAGCCAAATCTCCTTCCAGGGCTAGAGGAGGGAAGCAGAAAGTAAGAAAGACAGACAAAAAAGAATCAATTCCCCCCAAAAAAGGAGGAAAGACAGAATCTCAAGTACTCTCGAATAATAATGAAAGTCAGAAAGGAAAGGGTGATCAATTTAAGAAGGAGGAGACAGCTGGGAAAGTGAAGAACAAAAAAGAGAACAAATCTGGGAACAGTGACCAAACCGAGGAACCAGAGGAAGAAATAGAGACCTCAAGGCAAATAGCCAAAGCAAGAAAGCAAAATTGCTTCCCTGGTAAGGAGACTAATTTACCAGCTAAGGGGAAAGCTGTCAAATCCAAACCTGACCAGAAAAAAAATCCAGCTAAAACTCATGCAAAAGTTGCAAGGAGGAGAGGTGCTAAAGTAGTAGATACAGAAGAGGACGAACCAGAGAGCGAGAAAGCAGAGAGCTCAGAACAAGAGAGTGATGAAGAAGGAAAGGATGACAAGAAGGAAGGGTCAGGTTGCGTGGAGAACACAGCTGAGAAAGACGCAAGTGTATTCATTGGTGAAGAAGAACTGTCCGATGTAGGCAATAGAACTGAAGGGGAGGAAGAAGACGATGTAGGGATAAAAACAGAAGGGGAGGAAGGTGATGAGGTAGGGGAAAAAACAGAAGAGGAGGAAGAAGGCGAGAAGAAAAGGGAGAAAAAGGACAATCCCGATATGCCTGCTGAAAGCGTAATCAAAGAAGAACCCGAGAAGGAACCTGTTAGCAGTACAGAAGAAGACGATTCTGAGGAGGTGCTGAGCGATACGGGACAAGAGAGCACACAGAGAGAGACAGCCCGTTCGTCAAAGAAACCAGGACCTCTAAACCTGACAGTTCACCTCCAGGGGCAGAAAAAGATGTTAAAATCTAAGATACTACTAAAGAAGGGACCTGCTAAAGGAGAGGAGCCAAAAGACGATGATGTGCCCTCAAAAAGAGTCCAAATTAAAGGAATGGCTCTCTCCAAAGGTGGCGCAGCTAAAGGTAAGTCTCAAATTCTACAGTTGGCAAGTAAAACAAAGACAATAAGCAAGACAGTGGAAGATCAGCCAGCACCCCCAATGAGAGGTCCTAGAGGTCTTCTGAACCAACAGTCTCGAATGCTGTTTTCAATGAAAGGCAAAGATAAAAGCAAGAAGGCCAAAGAGGAACCTCCAAAAGCTGCAGAAGATGCTGTTGAAGAGCCAAATCAAGATCCATGTGAGAAAATAGCTGAGGACGCAGTTGAGCCTGAGCTTGAGCCTGAAGAAGAGATGCCCTCAAAGTCAACAGAGCGTTTATTGGCACGGAAAAGAGGCATGACGACATTGCGGCGCGTCTCGGGGTGGATTCAAAGGAAGATGCCGAAGGGCTTCCACGTTCGAAGAAAATTATCAGCGGTTACCCAAGCGATTGGGATCTCAAAATGGCTCCCTGCTTTGGGAGTAAAGAAGAGGAACAGCAGCACCAAGTCCAAGAAGAGTCTTATCCGCCAAAAAATTGCAAGTGGTGTGAAATCAAAGAAGGAAGTATTAATCTCTAAGACAGATGAGGCTATTACGGCTGACACCCAGGGCGACTCCTCTGATGAACCTTGTTCCTCTCCACAAGACGTAGAGGAAAAGGCCAACTCAGGAGATGCTAAATATGCAATTGTGTTCCCAAGGATGAACAAAATTGGCAAGGCTAATGAAGCCTCTGTTCCATCTACTAGCACCAGTACAGGTAATGCAGGAACGACAGAGAGTAAACCACCAAAACCTGGTGCCCGCCTGGTCCTTCCAGTCAAACCAGACCTTAGCTTACTGAAGTCCATTAAGAAAAACACTCAGGAGAGTAAAAGTGATAAAAATGGCAGCCCAAACTCTCAAGTGATTGAGGGGCAGCCTGAGGTCAAAGCAGACAAAAAAGAGCCAATATCAGGCATCAAAGAAGGTACAAGTATACTACAAGCAGCCAAGGGAAAACTTGGGGAATCGCAAGTAAATATCACCAAGTTGTCGATGTCTAAACCTTTGTTTAATGGTATAAGTACGGGGCAGAGCAAAGAAGCAGAGAGGAATCTTAGGAATACAGATGTGTCAGCAGAACCTGAGGCATGGAGGAATGGAGTGATGCAACCTTCTTATGAGGAGGATGTAGACCGAGAGGTGGCCGAATTGATCGGTGAGGGTCTTTTGCCCTCCGATATTGAGCTACACTGGGCTCAGACTCAGCAAATGTGTGGGGATCCCCAAGACTGGCTACGTTCGGAAAACCTCCTGCCCCATCAAACGGTGGAGAAGCTTACTAAATGGACAGTGTATCAAGATGATGAGCATGCCCACATCATTCCAGTCCATAATGGAAGAGGCCCTTGGGAATCTGAAGATCCGGCCCAAAATATGCTAGAGGGGAGACTTAACAGCACGCAAGTATGACATTTGCAGAATATTCTGCACAATTTTCTTTTGCTGTTTAACTCTTTTGCAATTATGCAAGTAACCCTATTGACATCTTGATTTTAAAACAAGAAGCTGGGAAATAGTGTAGGTGTTATCCACATGTCTGCCCACTGGGGTCTCTCAGTGACAGGTCTGTTCTTCTTCCTTTACATTGTGTCTCAGGTAACGATGCCAGGAAGCAGCCAAGCTGTGGAGGTGGATGAGGTGGAAGATTTGGCACAGCTGGAGTGAGTCATCGCAGAAGTCACCTGATGTTCACTTCCTTGTGTAGACTGTCTAGTAAAAAGTGAATTATATGAACAAAGCATTAATTTGCATATAAGATAGCATGCCGAGTTTGTCTGATTTGTTTAAAAACACGAAAACCTTGACTAAAGTGCACATCTCATTTCAGAGAGGTGTGTGAGAGTTCCGTTCTGCTGAATTTGAAGAAGCGGTTTCAGCGGGATTCAATTTATGTATGCATTACCTTTTCCAGACAATCAAATGTGATCTTCTCTCTCGCATTCGGTTGTCTTTTTAACTTTATTAAAACCATTTATTAAAACCAACAGACGTATATAGGTGATATGCTCCTGTCCATCAACCCTTTCAAGCCTCTAAGCATCTACACTGAGGATCTAAGACAGCAGTACCAGGGTAAAGAGAAGCACAATAATCCACCGTGAGTTCCTTCACTTACTGTATGAGAATTCAAGCAATGTTTGGCAGTAGGCATCCTTTTATTATTTGAGAAGTGTTTAACTGTCATATCGAAAGACTGACTTTCATTGTCCCTCTAGTCATATATATGCCACAGCAGATGCTGCCTTTTTCCAATCTCAGAATACCACCCAAGAGCACTGCATCATCATAAGGTGAGGAGGATTATGGGTATGCACTATACGTACGTATGCATTACACCTACTGTATGCATGTACATAAACCCATATTCAGACATACAGTACACATACATACATACATAATAACTGTATATATTCCATAACATGTAGTTATACACATATGACTACAATATGAATTTTAATTAACGTGAATGCCTCAACAGTGGACAAAGTGGATCAGGCAAGACAGAGGCTGCCAAGCTAATTGTGCATTACCTGAGTTCCATGTATCAAGGCAGAAATGATAAATTACGTCAGGTAAATTAATTTATCAAGACATAAGGAAAAATAAAACATAATCGCACAACTAAAAAATATAATCTCCCTCTCATCAGCCAACTGATGTTTTACCCATTCTTGAGAGCTTCGGTAATGCCAAGACAATACTGAACAGCAACTCTAGCCGATTTGGAAAGTACCTACACATCCACATACGCCAGTAAGTGTACTGAATGTTAATTTAAGCGATGGTACACATTAAATAAGCATGATACGATCTCCCTTTATTTTTTTAGTGGTGTTGTTGTTGGAACATCATTATCAAAATATCTCCTTGAAAAATCAAGAATCGTCTTCCAGGTTAGATGTTTAATCATTAGCTTGCACCTTAGTACACCTGCAAGGATTTGGATTAAACTGTGTTCCTTTAGGCTAAGGAGGAGAGAAACTACCATGTGTTTTATGAACTGTTGGCTGGGATGAATGATTGGGACAAGCAGGATCTTTACCTGCAAGGAGCCGAAACTTACTTCTACCTCAACCAGGTAAAACAAAAGCCGCTTAAAAGCCTGTTAGTTCATGATATTTGTATAATACTCCCATTTTAAATAGGGCAGGGCTTGTGAGCTACAAGGGAAGCATGACAAGCAAGACTTCCTGCTTTTGGTCCACTGCATGGAGACCATTGGTTTACATGCAGATCAAATTGCAAACATTTGGGCCATTCTGTCATCGATCCTGCAGCTGGGCAACATTTGCTTCAGCTCCTATGAGGTGTGGATGCTTGGATTTACTCCTTTAAAAACAGTTTTAGCTTTTAGGACGCTTAAAAATGTATATGCTTTAAGCTGTGTGTGTTTGTACTCCCACAAAATTAGAGTGAATCGTTTGAGGTTGCCCGTATTTTTAGTGAAGCCGAAGCTCGGAGAGTGGGAAACCTCTTGCAGGTGTCTGCCGAGGCCTTGCAGACGGTCATCACACACCGGGTGACTGTGAGCAAATGATACACACACTTAACCAAATACACCATGCCCTCAAATTTTAATGATTTTTTGGGGGTTCAACACAACTTTAAACTCTATTGTTTACATTGATAACAAGAAATGTTTCTTGAGCACCATCATGTGACACTTAAAACGGCTGTTATTAATCTCAAGCATGAATATTACTTTAATTTGTTTCCACAGGAAACAACTTATGATAGGATCTACTGCCCTCTATCTGTAGAAAGTGCCATTGAATCCAGGTTAGAAATCCTAGACAAGAAAACGTAGATTCGATTTGATAATGTATTGCATACATCACACCTAAAATAGCTAATGAATACTGACAGATTGCTCTTGATTCAGAGATGCTATTGCCAAGATGCTGTACTCTGTGCTGTTTGACTGGATTCTTGAACGCATCAATGAGTGGTTGATCCCCACAGAAATGGACAGCGCCGTTGGAATTGTGGATATATACGGCTTTGAGGTATCCTGCCTCTCATCATGACTTCAAAGTGACAATTTTTACTGTTAAATGGCTTTTTGGTTGTCTTTTTACATTTACACCTAAATTATATATAGTGTCACTAAATTCCCACTTGTTGAGTATCTTTCAATATAGCAAGTCTGAGGGATAGAACTGAACTATTGTGCATTACAGGACCTGAGTGTGAACAGTTTCGAGCAGCTGTGCATAAACTTTGCCAATGAGCAGCTGCAGCAGTTTGTGAACAAAGCCCTGGTGGCCCAAGAGCAGGTCAGTGTGTGTCCTCGGCCATAATTTTCACAGTTTATTCTCACATTTGTCCAAGCCTAGAGGCCAGTTATTAAAATATTAACACAACTTGAGGACACTCTTTGCCATTTGGACTTGATGGGAGCACGTTTGAATCTATATCTACCAGTTCCAACGGGACTAGCAATCTTAAAATAGATACCACACCATTAATGTGGCTTCTCAGATAAGTGTTTTTGCTCTGGATGTAATTAATACTTTAGAGGACTGCAACAAATAAATTAAATCACAAGTGTATGTTTTTGTTAGGAGGAATACAGCACAGAGCAGATCCAGTGGTATCCAATCATTTTGGAAGACTCTAATGGCTGTCTGGATCTCATCTCAGCACGGCCGTATGGAATCCTTCGCATCCTGGATGACCAGACTTGCCTTCCTCAAGTAACTTCCCATTTCGGCTTTAAACCAGACGTTTAAGTGAATTTAAAGTTAATATTCTTTTTATTAATCTTATACTACAGCTCAGTTATGGATTTGGAAGTCTTCTGCTTTAATGTGATGTTAAAATACAATAAAACTTGAATTTCCACAAAATGACCTAGTGTTGATTCAAATGTAAATTATACTACAATGGATTTATGGATTGCCTTTCTCTTTTCTTTGGTTCTCTCTCTCCTCATTGTCCCAGGCTACAGACCACACGTTCTTGCAGAAATGTCACTATCACCATGGCAACAGCCCCTACTACACCAAGCCCAAAATTCCTCTTCCAGTGTTCACAATATATCACTATGCAGGCGCTGTCACGTACCAGGCAAGCTTGATCTGAGAGTTCACAAAATGTTTTATTCATGGAAGGTTTTTTTGTTCTGTCAGTTTACCCAAGAATATTTAGATTTCCATGCTTTAAATAGTTTTCGTCAACCATTTTGGCTAAAATTACCCTTTTTCCTTACCAGGTGCACAACTTTCTAAATAAAAATCACGACCAATTTCGTCTAGAAGTATTAGAGCTTTTTGCCCGCAGTCGATTGCAGGTAAATTAAGCTCAATTCACACTGTCCTCACTGATTTGCGATGTGTCAAGATTGTAAAGAAACACAATAATGTGTCCACTATTATAAATTCATGAGACTGTCAACACACCCAAACAAAACAAAAGAGTTAGCAACAACCCATATCATTTATGCAAGCTTTAGGTCTCATTAAGTTTTGAAGGACCAATGTTTGGTAACAAATACCTGTAAGAAGTAATTGGAGTGGGTTTTCTTGTCTGTGTAGATGGTGTCCGGTCTCTTCCGGAAGGTTCAAGAGCATTACGTCCAACAGAAAGAGCTGGGAAGAGCAAGGGGTTACCGGAACCAGATGTCAACAGTAGCTGCTCATTTCCAGCAGTCACTTATAGAGCTCACCACTCGTTTGGAGAGGTCAACAAATGTCACGGTTTCTTATTCTGCTATATTTTGTATTAAAAAACTGCTTTGTATGTTATACAAAGGGCATTTGGTGTAAGTAGTTGGCAAATGTGAGAATATGTGTAGTTAATTTAATTCTTTTTTTTTTTTTTTTTTTAGGTGTAAAACTACATTTATACGATGCTTTAAGCCAAACTATGTAAAGGTAATATTGGCTCACACTAGATGTAATTTACTTATAGTTTCTCAATTATGTTTAGAAGAGTTTTTGTGTGTTTTCAGCTTCCAGGGATATTTGATGTAGACTACATAACAACACAGCTTAGGCATGGAGGAATACTGGAGACCATTCACATACGAAAAGAAGGATTTCCTATTCGCATCCCTTTCGCTCTGTTTATGGAGAGGTAACACACTACAACAGGAACTAGGACATTCAGATACTTTATTATTAGTGGTATAACAATCATACATTGTTTTCATATGTGTGTTTGTGTGCGCGCATGTTCGTTATTATATTTATTCCATGCCTGAAAATAAAATGTTTATTATTATATACAATGTTCAAACTGTGTGTGAACAATGAGTACAGGTACATCATAAAATCTCTACTATCTTTACAGGTGAGCTTTAACCAATTTTTTTCTTTGTCTGATTTCAGATATGGCGTATTATTGGCCCAGAGACCTGCACATCAGTCTTGTAAAGAGCAAGTAGTGACTTTACTGGAGACTATAGGAGCAGAGGAAGGCCAATACCAACTAGGACTCACTAAAGTACAGTAGCATAAGTCTTTACCACAGCCTGGGTTATTTAGTACATTATCACTAAAGAACCCACCCTCTAATGATTTCTTTTATTGTGAACACACAAAGGTGTTTATGAAGGAGAGTCTGTATCAGCGGGTGGAGGAAAAATGGAGTAGCACCCAAACATGGGCGGCAGTGACCATACAGAGGAACATCCGTGGCTTTATCTGCCGGAAAAACTTCCGCTTCTTCAAACAGAAGGCCATTGTCATTCAGTCCCACATCAGGGGCCACCAGGCTCGGTATGTGCAGCGATTTCATATTTGAGAAACACTGAGAGCACGATAAACACACAAGAGAATCGAATGTGATTCTGAATGTGAAGCAGTGGCGCCCTCTATCTGTTACAGGAAGTACTACAAGAAATTAAAGCTGTCCTTTACTCAGTTCTGGGCAGCTATGATGATCACCAGAGACACCATCAAGAGACGTCATTGGAGGGTGAGAGTTCTATCTCTCCCTTTATCTCTAGCTCTTTCAATCCTTCGCACAGTGTGCCTGTAGCTTCTTCCTGACCAAATTTGGATGTACTGTATATAAATTCACACACTTCACTAGCTGTTCACCTATATGGTCCATTGCTAGGTAACCAAGGCCATGTTATTAATATGTGACAGCTAATATGAAGCAATACATTCCAGCCTTACTCCTCCCATTCTAAATAATGTATTGTTATAGTAATCATTACATGAATTCATGCCGAATGGTTTTATATTTTATTATCTAATGCAATGTGAGTCAAATACATTTCTAAGTTAGTCATACGAGCCACTGAATACTGGTCAGGCTACTGTTCCTTTACAATATGTGTAAGGTCATAGTATGAACTTTTATCAGAAATCATGAGTCTTACAATATATTTTACTCTTTGGAAGAACTTTGAACCGTTTGTGTGCTTGAGGGAATTTATGAGATTGTGAAATTCAATCTATCGCACTTAAAATAGCATTAAAATTACTCAACTCTGTAAATAAAAAATAATTTTCATTTCATTTTACATTAAATAAAAAGTGTGGTTGTTTTCATTTATTTTTGATCGGTTTAAAAAAATAACAAAAAGCAATAACGCTAAAAAAAAAAAAAAAAAAAACAGTTATGTCTATGCTTTGATTCATGTGGCATGTTTGGTCTCTTTAAGTGCGTCATGGGTTGTTTAAGAGTGTGTACACATGTTAGAAATATCAGAGTTGGGTGAGGTGAGCTCCACCTGCCCGCCTGCCTGCCCTTTCATCTTTGATCCTAGATCCTCTCTTTATTCCTTACTTTCTCTCTCATTCCCACAATAAGCACCACTGATCTTGTGTTTGGATTTCAACTAATTTCATCCGTTTAAAATCTCTTTACATGGGGACGGCTACGTTTGTTTTAATATCATCCTAGGTAGGTAATGTTTAATATTTATCCATATTACACATAATAATAGCAAACAGAACGATTAATGATACAGAGAGAATTCAGGGCGGGAAATAAGAAAGAGATTATATCAGCTATGTAAGACTTTAAGACATTAATGTGGAATAATGTGCTAGAATAAAGCATTTCAATTTTAAGAGGTTATAATGTTATGCTTACACATTCTTCATTATTATTATTACTGTTATTGTAGAATAATATTAAAGTTTTTTTACGTATTACATCACACAAATGGAAATCTGATAATCATGTTAAAATGTTTCTGAGATTCTGAACGCTCTCTCAGCCTTCATGAGGTTCATCAGGGGATGATTTTAAATGGTTCTCTTGTACCCTAGGGAAAAAGAAATATACTTAAATGAATTTGAAATATATATAATACACATTTACGTATTTCTGCACTTAATAAAATACCCTGCAATTGTACCTTTAGGATGCTAAACTGGTATATTTAAAGTCTGGAACTAATTTAGTACTTGATGCAGTTTAATTGTGCAGAAGTAGTGTATACAATTTAATATTTTGCATTTAAAGACCGAGATTAATCAAAGATCATACAATCCTCATCAAAATTGACATTAAAACACATTTTAGACTTAATATTAAGAAATGTGCACAAGTAGTATGTCAAATAAAGTTTAATTATAATTGTTACATCAGTAAGTTATCTGTGAGTAAATAACTATACTACGTATAAAAATAAATGTATTTTAAATATATTACTTTTTTATTAGGGTGCTGGACACTTAATGACCGCTTATTCCTCAGCTCTGTTAAAAAGAACATGAATAAAATTGTTAGTTCTGAATAAAGATTCAATTTATATTTATGAACATAAGTATGTTCTTCAGAAACTTAGTGAGTACAAACTTTTTACTCATTAAATGATCCACTAAGTTATATAACCTGCTGCTTTCGGTTCTGTTTCCTTGTTACCTCTCATTGTTTTATACAGTTTGGACTATGTCCTCCTCAGCTGTCATGCACTCTGCTGTCAAATCACTTTGTAGTAATTGTTATGCATTTGTGGTAAGACTGGTTTGGGACATGATCCTCATTCAGTGGGTTTAGCAGCTTTGTGTATATTTTGTATGGTAGTATTTTTGCTTGTTCAATAAAAGTTAAATTGTTTAATATAAAAATGATTCACTGGAACAGGCAAAAAGTATCTGGTGGCAACGCTCCACAATGCTCTCAGATTTGTTAAAAATCAAAGGGTTTATTTTCTGCACACTGTTTTCTGGCAACAATCATACACAAAACAGAAAAGGCCAATCAAACACAATGATAATACTAAATGATAAGATAAAAAATGGGTTTGGTGACTCATATTTCATGAAGTTCTTTTGTTTGGGGAGGAGCGAGTCAAGGGAGGGTCTTCTTGGGTTATAAAAGAAGGCCAGCTGCTAAGAATAGACTTATTTACCTTTGCATACGATGTCGTGGACAGGTAATAGAATAAATGAGTGGAATTGCTTTACAAAATAAATGTCCAATGGTTCAGGCGAGAAGGAATGAAATACTACAATATACAAAAGGCCAGAGAATGGCTTACTGTTAATCTTTTTTAATGTTAGATTGTGTTTTTGATTTGGTCAGGAACATACTGATAGAACCAGAGTGA
Organism: Enteromius treurensis; assembly: GCA_032275025.1. Lineage (NCBI taxonomy): Eukaryota > Metazoa > Chordata > Actinopteri > Cypriniformes > Cyprinidae > Enteromius > Enteromius treurensis. The sequence goes on along the minus strand of JAUCMU010000021.1, from coordinate 11,515,189 downwards.
AGGAAGCAGCAAAACCTACATCTTCCTCTTCAGAGATGGTGAGACACTTTGAATCTTTTCATTTTTATAGATCTTTTCTTTTCTTTTGACTTGTGCGCTTAAGTTTGTTTTGGCTTGCATGCTCGTCTGATTTTTTTGGACTGGGACATAATTGAACCAGTCACTTCAGAGTTAAAATTTAATTCTGAACGTCACAGAAGAATGAAATACTACTTTTTTCCTAAAGGATGTGGGAATGTTGGAGATCCCGGCAGACCTGTCGGCCAGATTACGCAGTGCAACAGGTGAGATCCTTGATACTTGATAACCAAATAAAAATACTGAAATTATACTTTAAACTGCCGTGTAAGTACTTCAGTTTGATTCAATTGAAAGTCTAAATAATAGATCAAACACACTTGAGTGAAAGTACTATATAAGAGTTTCCATATTTATTTGTAAAAGTGTCCACAAGTAAAATAAGTAACTGATTAACAGATTTCTTAAAACAGCCTGTTCACTATTTTCTCAATGGTTTGAGCAGGTGAAACTGTTGAACTGAATTCAAGATCCTGAAAGGCTGATTCTGTTGAAATTGAACAAAATTCCAAAAAATCTTTAATGCACACCACAGCTGCTTTTATTTAATGAAAAATACAGTTTAAACAGGAATATTGTGAAATATCATTGCGTTTTAAAATACCTTTCTTAAACCATAAAATGTATTTCTTTGACAGATATAAGCATCTTCTGATGTCCTTACTATCTATTCTGATGAATTAATCTTAAGTATTCAGTTTTAGAATGATTGTCCTTGTTCAAACTCAAATTAAGTAATTGATTTAATATGTTTTTAGTAACTGATGAGGGTCCATATTTTTACTCACATTTTGCAATGATGGCTTCCAGGACGTTCTCAAGGATCAGGAGTAACAGAAGTAGCTCTGCCACAGGTCAAAGCAGACCACTACCTCTCATTGCCCCAAGACATTGACAGGCATCCTTTCTCCCAATATGCCAACGCAGTCCTGAAGGTAGACCTTAAAAAAACGTCCTCCCTAGTTTTGTGGTCTTCTGCATCACAAGCAATTTCCATACCTGTGAATTGATTTCATTCGTTTTTTTTACAGCAGTTATCTGTTTTCCTTTCCATTAGGACGGATGGTGCCAACCGCAGGGTTTTCCGCTTCAGAAGCCTCTGACGTCTCTGGATCCTGAAGATGCCCGTACAGCTCTGGAAATCTACAAACTGGTCAGAAAAAAACATATTAACGAGTTTTGTATAAATGTATATTTTACCAGAAGCTTTACAGAAACGTTGAATTTTGATTGAATCGTTCTCCATTAGATCCTGCGTTTCACGGGCGACTCTGATCTGACAGGATGGCAAGAGCAGATGTTGGGGAACTATATTGTGGAGAAGAGCCAATTACGGCCCAGCATCAGAGATGAGATTCTAGCACAACTGGTGTACTGCACTTGGGACGGCGATAATGAAGAGAGTGTCTTGCGGGGCTGGTTACTCCTGGCCTGCTGTCTGAGTGCCTTCACACCCTCTCCTGCCTTGGAGAAACCCCTGCTCAAGTACGTCTTTAATTATAGTATTACAAACCCAAAAGAGGGGTCTTTAGAACAGGATATAACATTGCAATTGGTTGATTATTAAATTTTACATTTCTTAACTAAAATATACAGCTTGTCAAATTTCCTATTACTTAATTGTTTGATAAAGCCAGAGTGAATTCAGTGTTTCTACACAGCTGTGTTTGCATATTGGGGAATTCAGATAATCTTCAATATTAAAAGTTGTATATGTATTATGATTGTCAGGTACGTGTCCGACCGAGGCCCAGGGGAGTATCACGCTCTGTGCCAACACAAGCTCCTCACATCCCTGCAGCTACCCTCTCCTGCCTGCAGACAACACCCTCCAAATCAACTCGAGTGGACAGCCAATCAGAGAAAAGGAAAGATGGTGGTGGAGGTTAACACATTCAATGGTGAGGGCTGTAGCTTTCTTAGAAAACTGGGCTGATGAGTTGTACCTGATAACTGGTGCAGATATTGTATTTCCAGTTTTACTGTTCATTCCAAGAGAATAAATTATTATTAATATGCTGGAGTATAAAAGTATGGTGTTTATTTGATGTTGACTCTTTTTATTTTTCAGAGGAAAGGTTAACTGTGGAGGTGGAGTCTTGGACCACAGGAGAACAATTGGCCTCTTGGCTTCTTAGCTACAGGTAGATAATTGATGTGTCTATTAGCTAAATATGTCTGTTTTTGTAGATGATTTTTTTCACACAAAATGAATTAGGCTATATTTATCACCAAATATTTAAAATAAAATCTTGTTCATGAAAACTGAAGTTTTTTCCTTTCTGTAATGCAACAAAATGAGATTTATGTGTGCATGTGTATTTATTTATTTACTTATTTAAAATAGCATTAATAAAATGTATTTATTTGAAAAAGGAAAAATAATTATATTGTACTATTTTTATCAAATTATTATGTATTGAACAATTGCTTATATATATATATATATATATATATATATATATATTCTCCATCTAAAACTATGTGAACCTAAATAAAGATACTAAAAGCCATTCTTTGACTTTTTAAAATGAATCATTGCCTGATTTTGTTGACATTTAAATATGCACTACTGTTTAAATGTTTGGGGTTAGTAAGATTATTTAATATTTTATATCAGTAAGTTAATGTTATATTCATATCATTATTATATGCAAAATATGTATTTGATAAATTGTCATGTAAATCAACTGTTATACATTTAAATTTAGTGTAATATTAAATAGTTATTTATTTTATTTGGAAATTGTAATATAATATGCAATGTATATATATATATATATATATATATATATATATATATATATGTATAATACAGAATGATTTAATATGTAATTCATTTAGTAGTTTAGTTCTTAATGCCATATTGTTTTTCTCTCAGGGGTCTGAAAGAAGCTACAAGGGGCTGGTCTGTGTCTCTGCTGGCTGGGGAGGGCTGGACAGACCTGGCTGGCTCTGATTTTGTGATGGATCTCTTGGCTGGAGTGGAGGCTGATGTACCTCTGGGTCACCCACCCTCTCAAACCGATTACCTCTTTAGCAACACAAGCGACAGGTAGACCTCTATAAAGCTCAGAGCTGACAGTTTATTCAAATGTAAAATTACTGTTAAATTCCTTAATTTTAAACCTTTATGTCTTTTTTTTCAGAATGGCAACGACAGACCTGGATGACTTTATACCACCTGCTCCCTCTATGCAAGCCCCTGGTTTCCCGTCCTTTGAAGCATCCCCTTGGGACACCTATGAACCATCTTCTACATCCCAAGGTGAGTCTCCAATCATTACTAGGAAACCAGTCAATTCTGAGTCATGTTCTGTTGCGTAGTTTTGCTGTAGGACGATGAAAGAAGTCGAAGTGAATGAAAGTTACAGCATGAGGGTTGGGACCCGGCTCACCCTCTAGAGTAAATAAAATGATGGTTTCACTCTGACTTTATAAAGGACACTCCTAAAACAATCTTTCTTTCAGGATCTCGAGGTCGACAGATGGATGCTTATGTTGATGACCTCTTCGATCCTGTGTTTGATCAGGGTCCTCCGGTCAGTATCAAACAAATAATCATTATTGCAGAGTTCATACAGTAGCAGCTACTTTAAATTCACCATTAAAAATAAAGTCATCATTTTTTTATATATTGCATTACATTGTTAGAGATGGAACACAAATCATGACTCAAACTCGTGTCACCTGCAAGAGCAGCACAGCTCATCATGTCAGAGCACATCTGCTTGTCACTAGGCTACACAGATATATAGTTAACATTTAAGCCAGCAAAGATTACATAGCTTTGGCACTTATTAACTCTGAGATCTACTTGTATTGCCTTTTATCTCTGAGGGCTGGCCTGAGGTCCTACTATCTGCATTTTTATATGTTTTTATTGATAGGACTTTGAACGAATGGCCATGCTGAATCGTAGAATGAGAGGAGGCGGAGGTATGATGCCCAGCATGTACACTGGAGCAGGTACAGTGTGGATCTGTTTAATAAGTGTAGTGATTGATTGGTTGATTGATAGTGATTCAAATATGTATTTACAAAGCAGTTTGATTTAACTGGACTGTTTACTTAACTTATCATTTAGGAATGCCAATGAATCCTGCCATGGCTGGCTATGGTGCCACACCAATGATGCCAAACATGATGCCTACTATGCCCATGATGCAACCCATGCAACGTAAGGATCCTGCTGATGTTGTGCTTCTCTGATAGCATCAACTGTTCCTTACCTATTCCTGCTGCTTGTTTTGGACGTAGCTATGATGATGCCAACTGCCATGCCTGCCGCCGCACCAGTTATGCCTTCTGCAACTCCGGCTGTCAACTCACAGCAAATGGCTGCCCAGCAGCAGGCCTTTATCAATCAACAAGCTCTTCTTCTAGTGAGTAACGCTTCTGGCATAACATTATTATGTTATTTGTCACAGGAGTTCAGTCAATGTAAAGTAGACAGATAAATCTGTTTTTCCCTATAGGCTCAGCAGATGACAATGCAGGCGATGACACTGTCCCAGAAGCAGCAGCAGGAAGAGATGCGAAAACGCGAGAAAGAGTCAAAGTCGCCACGTCAGCGGCGGCGCTCTCCTCCACGAGCACGTTCACCTTCACGCTCACCCTCTCCCAAACCCCGAAGCCGCCCACAGCAACAAAGAACCGTTCCTCAGGCCCCCAAAAAAGTCCCAGAAGCCCTTCCAAAGCTCCGCAGTCCAGAGGTACAGGAACTGATCGGTGCCTGTGTTTTCTTTAACTGTATGTTTATGCTTCAGATTTTTCCAGTGACTTATTTTGTTCTGTAAGGCGCATCCTGAGGCAGAGGTGGAACTCAGGGCCCCAGAAGATCAAGTGTCCTTTCAGCAGAAGAGGAATTTTTTTCAAAAGATTGGTGAGTGGAAAAATCAGAAACCTCAAAACTGCCTAAAAGATAAGATTTTCACTATCTTTATGCATCTCAGGAACATCAGAAGCACGCCCAAAGTCTGCACCAAAGGTTGCTAAGCCACTGATATACGCCTCTCCACCGGAGGTGACCCAACCCAAATCACCTCCACCAGTAAAGACTGAAGGTCAGACGTTTGTCACAACACATAGGGCTACATTTTTGGGACTCATTGTGGTCTTTATTTACATTCACACTTAAGATATTCTAAAGCCTTCTTTAAGATTATAATGTGTAAACCCTTCTTCACACAGTGAATACACTCCCAGAACCTCCTAACATCCAAACACCTGAACCAGAATCTCCAGAACCCACATCTCCTAAACAAGAACCTACTAGTAACATTAGAGAAATCATCAAGCGATACCAGAGCCGGCCCTCTCCTGAACCTAAAGCCTTCGAGCCTGTCAGGTGGGCCACAAATTGACATTAATTATTGTAAAGCAATGGCTTGCTCCATCTAGAGACCACTTTTCATGATCCAACGAATTCCCATTGGGTAAAATCAAGATACCCTGCCCTATTTTTTTTCTTGTGACATTTCCTGTGTCGCTCTGGATGTGTGCACTACAGAAGTACGCACACCGACTCAATGCAACCTCTGCGTTTACTGATCACTTGCATAATATTAGGTTGCTTTGACCTTTTCACACTGAAAGACAAGAAATAATTTGAACTTTGATCTTCACAGGGTTCCGGCCAAGCACTTTGTAAAGAAAAATGACCCCAAAGAAGAGGCACTGGCCATTCTCAAAGCTCAGGGACCTGTCTCTAACCAGAAGGTAGATGATACCAACCGGATTGACATGCCATAATCTAGTATTCTACATGTTTTGAGCTCAAATTAAAGGATGCTGAAGCTGAACATTAATCTTTTTTTGGTATTATTTGTGTAACAGAAACAGTGGGAAAAGATGCTTCCTTCTCCCCCTCAGCCAGAGTCCCGTGCCCCTCGTGAAATCTCTAGTGATATGAAGCAGAAGCAGCGTTCACTTGCTGACCTCTTCGGCTCACAACGTTCACATGCTCTGCCTCGAGCCCGCGAACCCATCCCTTCTTCACCTCCCAACATCCCCGACCCACCACCAATGCCTCCTCCTGTACCTAGTAAATGATTCACATCTTATATATAGAGGTCATTTGTAACATATATGCAGTGCACATAGTATTATTGTTTTTTTCTGTAATCAAAGTATTCTAGATTTTAAAAAAACCCAAAAAAAAAAAAACCTAGTCATTTATGAAAATAATTATTTATCAACTTATTCATTCATGTTTCTTTTCTGCAACTGAAATTTAACTGGAAGGTTTTTACAAAGAAATATGGAATTATGTTATTTATGTATTTGAAACTAATAACATTTTTATCTGTTTTTGTGTTTTAAGAAAGTAAGGCATAGCAATTAATTAAGACATTTTAGAATGGCTAACATTTTAGTACAGGGACCAGTTCTCACTATTAACTAGTTGCTTACTAGCATGCCTATTATTATCAGTACAGTAACATATTCTACATTCCTAATCCTACCCAGTACCTAAATTGAACAGCTACCTTACTAAATATTAATAATCTGCAAATTAGGAGTTTGCTGAGGCAGTTTGTTAATAGCTAGAATTATACCTTAAGAAATGAGAAAGCGTGATCAAAAAAAGAAAATAAATCAAGACAAAACTTCAGATTTTATTTTAGTTAGACATACACATATTTTAAGCAAGCTGTGCAGCTTTCTGTCTCGAAACTTCAAATATTAATGTAAACAGATAGCATTTGCTAAAGTAATCTCACCCTTTGTAATTCCTCATATTTTATGTGTTTCTAAAGATCAGTTCAACAGGATGGTTGAGGAGGAGAGTGTTCGCTCCCAACTGCACCGATTCTCTGCCAGCGTTTACTTTTCCTACCCCAGCATGCCTGGCAAACTATTCCTACGCAAGGAGGTAACTATGTCAAGAGAGTTGTGTGTGACTTTGCATGACTCCTACAAAGGTTATCACAGCTGCTTCTGGCTAACTTAAGTATGCTCACTGTATTTGTGTTTTTTTTTTTTTACACAGCTGTTTTATCCCAGAGAAAAATTCAACCACCCGTACATTCTTAATTTACTCTGTGAGCAGGTCAGTAGCATTCATAGCTTAAGATTTTTTTCTGCATCAAAATGTATGCATTTTATATTAGTTTGTGTACATCAAATTGTGGGCCATATATTATCTACTGTTTTTGTGAACTGCAGATTATGCGAGACACTTACTCGGATTCTTGTCTGAGGATTTCACGTGAAGAAAGACGTAAAATGAAAGATCTTTTAGGTATGTCACATGCTGTTTTTGAATCATCTGTAACCATGCACCAGTCTAATAACCATTTACATAAACTATTATGAAAAAAAATCAGCTAGTTTCTGTGTTTTTCTGTTACTAGCAAACTTCCATATCGGTGCCAGGATGAATTCACTAGATGACACCCTGAAGAAAAGAATTGTCATGGCAGCAAGAGACAACTGGTCCAATTACTTTTCACGTCTCTTTAATGTGCAGGTGAAATACTTGGCTTTACTTACATAATGTGCATGTACATGCATACATAAATTTGTTAAGCACTCTAAAATGTTTTTATACGTGTGCTTCAACAGGTGGGGAATGGAGGAGATGCTCAGATTCTGGGAGTGTCACACAGAGGAATCAGACTGCTGAAAGTGGCCAGAGCTTCAGGCATTAACCCCAAACATCTCAGACTACTCCACAGCTACAGGTACAGAACACCTGAGGCTAAAAATGTTATGTTATGTTAAATAATTGTTTTCTTTTTAAAAACTTTTTAAAATTTACAGTATTCATGCAGTGGCAAAGCTGAGGTTTTTTGTAGCCATTAGTCACATGATCCTTCAGAAAACAAACAGGCTGATTTGGCGCTTAAAAAATAACATTTATTAAATGTATTTATTTTTGTAACAATACACATGTCTTTCCTGTCAAAATCAGTTCCTTGCAGAATAAAATAATTATTTTCTTTAAAAAAAGAATGACCCCAAAGAATTTAACATTAGTATACAAAATTCTAATCTGTAGTTTAGCAGTTTGCGTAACCATACGTTTGTACTGTTCAGTTTTTCACAGGTGTTGTCAGTACAGCAGCAAGGGGCTGATAGAGTCGTGATCTCTTTGAGTAACGAGGAGCTGGAACTTCACTCTCAACAGGCACCACAGATCGCTGCTGTGATTCAACTCTTCCTCATGGAGCTGATTAAGGTGCTGTGATACTAACCTTAACACACGTAGATTACATTTTTAATTTAAAGTCAACATGCCTGACCCTATTTACTTTCATGTTCTGTATGGTTAATTCAGTACATTTTATTTGTAAGAAAAAACAACAACTCAGGATCTCTTTTTTTAAATACACAACCCTTCCCCTTCAACCACCTTCTGCACGAACCTTATTTGCACAATCCAAACAACTGCCATAAGATTAAATCCCACCACCTGTTTTTATTAATTAATATCATGTTTCTTTATTGTCTATATAACAAGTAAAATGGGTTGTGGTTTCATGTTGACTTTAACCATGACGTTAACTATTATTGTGCATAGTTTTTGTTTTTTTTTAATTTGCAAAAACAATGATCAATGTGCATCTTACCTCCATTTGCAGAACTCAGACTATGTGATTGCTGTAAAGAGTTATGTGACAGATGACAAGAGCTTACTGAACTTTCACAGAGGTGATGTCATCAAAATCCTCAGCATGGACGGCCTCAAGGACGGTGAGAAGAGCACTTGAGAAAACCATTTCAGATTTTAGGACTCCTTAAACTTTACCATAAATATTTCTATGCCATTAGCGTAAAAACATGTTGAAAATTGGAAAAAAAAATGACACATGTCTGACCATTAAAAACAGATTTTCTCATTTGTTAATACACTAAAGATACCATTAGATTATTTTCTGCTGTGTACAGAATCGTAGGCTTGTGTTATTTTTCAGTCCACATATTTTTTTAAACACATTTAATGCATGAAGTAAAAAAAAAGAAAAAAAGTCATGTTTATATTGAATATCGCTTGTTTATGTAAATAAGCAAGTCCTAAAAGTGATTTACTTTTTATTTTATTTTTTTAATGCAGGATGGATGTTTGGTTCCAGTGGGGGCCGTTCTGGACTCTTCCCAGTGGATGTCACTCAGCCTTGTGCCCCACCAGACTACCACAGCAGCAACATAGAGCGGCAGCTTGAGCGGAAAAAGAGTATGAGACTCACTGGCTCTGCCCCCATTGTACTAGCCAATGGCCCCGTCACCAATGGCCCTGTGACCAACATACCTGCTAATAGCTTTGTCTCCAACACCCCTGTTGCCCGCTCAGTGGCTAGCAGTGCATCCGGTGCTGACGCACGTTCCATCCGGAGATCTGAATCAGATCATCAGCAGTATGTCATGGCTGAGTTTGCCAGGAAGTTCTTCACAGATGCTATAAGCAGGTGAAATCTTCTGGAAAGCAGGGGAGTTTGCATCATACTTTATAAACGCCACTTGACACTGATTTATTTATTTATTTTTTTTCAGACAAAACAAAGACAAAAGTCTTAATGCGATGGTGGAATACACTCCAGTACGTATGCATCTCTTAGTCACTCACTCGATGCATGCTGGGATTTTATACATTTGTTTGATTGTTTTTGTTTTCTGTGTTTTTGTTTATTAGAATCCTATTCAGGAATCACTCATCCTTTTCTCAGACAATGATCTCAGTCGTCTGGGTGTGCAAAACTTCATGGGTAAGTGAACTGTTAGTTCACCAATTATTAAAGCAAAGAATTCGGGTACAAGTTGTTGAAACAAGTGAAATTGTTTTTGTTTGTTTTGTTTTTTTAATTATTATTTTTATTAGTTATTATTATTATTTTTGTCAAGCTGTTAACTTTTTCTTAAACAAGTTACACATGATTCAACTCATGTTTTTCAGTGAGGTAAATGTAAATCAAGTAAAATTTAGGGCAGCATCTTTTTTTTATAGTGAATAACTATAAAAATAAAATAGACTTTTAATTTAAATTTTAAAAATTAAAAATTTTATTTAAATCACATTTAAATTTAAAATGAAAAAATAAATACATAAACCATAAATAAAATGAAAAAATTGATCCTTGACTTGACTTTAAATTTAAACAGTTTGAAAAAATAAAGAAGCCTTAAAGAACTAATATGGCTACTGTATGCAAAAATTGTTTGCATGGGAAAGTGGTTATATTTAGTTTAAATTTGATCACAGATTGACCAATCAGTATGAAGTATTCCAACCTGATTCCATTCCATGCAAAGTATTTGACACAGCAGTCTCTTTGTAGTTCTGATGCAGTTTATGATGGATCAGCCTATGAAGAAAAATCAGACAGAGAGCGACTGTGTTAACTCCATTTTGCAGGTAAGCGTTCCCACCAAATCTAGAACTAATCTTTTGAGAGGTATTGCGAATTTATACATCTGTTTCATGACAACTTGTTTTGGTTTAGTTGGGAAAAGAGAAGGAGTTCCTCAGGGATGAGATCTACTGTCAGGTCATCAAGCAGACCACAAAAAACCCGGTCAAGTGAGTAAATAATACACTACCAAAACTTGGAAATGTTGCTATTTTGAACTTTGTAGTCATTAAAGAATTCTAACATGTTAACCAGCCCTACATTTTTGAATTTGCGTTTTATTTGTTGATTTTGTAGGGAGAACTGTACCTCTGGCTGGCGTTTGTTCAATCTGGTGACTGGATTCTTCCCCTGTTCCAACACCCTTCTGCCATATTGCACCCGCCACCTGGAGGCCATCACTCAGGATGCCAACCACCCTTTTCAAGGTACAGTATCCACTTGTGGATTTTGCTATACTATATGATTAGAAGGTTATTTGCACATATTTCTATCAAGCTAATAATAGCTATTTTTGTGTTTGCATTGGTGCATTCTGTGAATATAATATTGGTTTACAGAACTGGCAAGTGTGTGCTTGAAGAATCTCAGACGATCACTCAATTTCGGAGGACGCAGACACATCCCTTCACATTCAGAGATGGAGGCCATTTTGGTGAGTGAAGACACGTGAGAAAAAACAAAAGTTAAACAGAGCAGATGAAAGTATGTAAAAATTGTTTTCTTTGCTCTGCAGGCTGGAAGGAACTCCCGTCGGCTGCCCATAAAGATGCCTGCTGGAAACGAGTTTGCCTGCAAGATTCGCAGCTTTAGTGTAAGTGAGGGTCACTCTTCCTATTCTATTCAGATAACATATTGTTTACATGTTTTACGCTTTCCTGTAGGTTGCATTTGAGGTGGTACAAGACTTCTGCGCTGAGATGGGCATCATAAATCTGGCAGAAGTAAAGGAATTCTCCATTCATGCCACTAAGAAGGGGGGTAAGATATTTTAACCACTCTTCTGCATACTCAGTCATATATAAAAAATGCTTTCATATTGACTTTACCACAAATTCCTTTCTTTAGGTGATGTGACACGACCAATTCACTCCAATGAGTATCTTTTTGACTTCCTGCTTGATGATGGCTCTATCTCCCTCTCCTTTCATCGAATAATCTGGAAACAGCCCTTGCAGTTCAGCAATGATCTTTATTTGGAGTTCCACTACCAGCTGGTACGAAAACAGTCACAGTGATTCATTATGATGTAAAATAATAACACAACCCGCTTTACATATAATACATTGAATATCCTAGATTTCAAGATATATTTCTTGAAATGTACTGTGTACACTACTGTTGAAATTAAAGTGCATTCACTATTATTTTAAAGTTTGGTGTATAATGCTACAAAATATTTAAAGTGCCCCTATTATGCCTTTACAAATATGATCTTTCATGCAGTGTGTCATGTAGCTGTACAGTATGTGGACATAAACTGTTAAACTGTGACGCCGGCAGTTATTGTCTATCAAAAAAAAAAGATTGGGCTCACATTCACCTAAACGAGTCGTCAGCAATTCCAATCTTTTTTTGTTACAGCTACACGTCACAAAGTAACATATTTGCATAATTTCAGCCCACATTCTACTTCCCGAACTTGTTACGGCAATGGGCGTTTCGTTTTCTGACACACGCTGTAGCGGGAGACCAATCATAAAGGACTGCGCCATCTGACCAATCACATCAGTGAGGGCTCACGGGAGGGAGGGGTTAAGACAGACTGATTCTTCGAACTGCTTCACACGAGTCATTTACGAATCATTTAGAAATGGGGTAAAATTAAATAAATATTTGGAGAAAACGAAAGCGTTTTTGACCTTGCATACATGTAAACTTGTTTTAAGAGACTCATAAAGCAATATTAGCAACCTTTAAAACTGCATAATAGGGGCACTTTAAAAACAGTTGTTTTAAAGAAATGCAAAGTCATATAATCTTGAAAAAAAGTTTCAGATTCTATGAAAATAGGAATTGTCTCAGCTATTGTTAATGAGAAATGTTTCCTGAGCACCAAATCGGAATATTACACCAAAGACTGGTTTAATGACTGCTGCAAATTTAGCCATCACAAAAATAAATCACATTTTAAGATATATTAAAATAAAAATATTTCAAAACATTAGTATTTTACTGTATTTTCGATTAAATAAATCCAACCTTGGTGAGCATAAGAGATTTATTCATTGAAAAGTTTTACCTGCCTTTTATGTTTCATTTTTATGTACTGCATGAGCAGTTTTGGGGGTAACACATTACAAGTAACAGGAGTTACGTCATCAGGTTACTTTTCTTCAGTAACTAGAAAAGTAACACAACACTTTTTAGTTTAGAAAGAAATATCCAACGTTCTTTTTCAAATTAGACACACTAGTTACTTTGTTTCCCACATGCTTAACTGACAGCTCTCGTGTTGGCATGTTGAGAGAAATCGGGAGTAAGTGCAGATGTGTTGTGTATGATCTCACTGTAGTTCTAGACTAAATATGAAAATGTTTTTCAGCTTGTGACTAACTATCTGGGAGGAAGGCTGTTGCTGCCCACGAACGGTGCTACAATCTACCAGCAGGCGGCAGAGTTGACCGCTCTTCAACACCTTGCACTTGGGCTTGCAGATCTACCCTCAAAGTAATATTATACATCTCAAACATTTGATTTCTTTTCCCTAAACCCTAAACTTGTCAGTTGTTCATCAAATAGTCCAATCATTGTTTTCAACCAGACACATCTTTACATGTAATCAATTTTTTTCTTCAGCGTTGAGGTAAAGCAGTACCTTCCCCGGATGGATCAGCTCAACTCCAGTGACGAAAGACTTCTTGCTACTATACGTGCACAGTTTTCTACTTTAGGCCCCCTCAGCCATCTTGATGCCAAAGCTCGCTTTATCAGTGAGTGAACAAATCTCCCTGATGTTTCCAGATTTATTGATTGATTGTTTACTGATTTCAAATCTTTATATCCATATAAAAAAACTTGTGCACTTTCCAGAAAGTGTCAGTGTGCTGCCTTCCTTTGGATTTGATGTATTCACTGCTCAGAAAGTAAGTCATCAGAACTGCCCCTCTCCCTCGCTGGTCGCCGTCAACCATGAATTCATCAAAATCCTTGATCCCAAATCACAGGTACGACATCCTTGTTCTGTTACTCCGGTTCAGTCTTAATTGTGTGTTTTAACCATATCCCGACCACAACTAAACAATCCCAAACTTTGCAGAACACATGTTTGACAATGTCTATGGAGGATGTGCAGTCCTTGCGCTCAATCCGTCCCAAAAAAGACAAGCTGCCATCAGTTGAGATCAGCTTTAGTGGCCAAACACAACCCAGGACTGTCAGCTTCAGTCTAAAGCAGGTTCGTATGTAGATGATATATATGCAATATAAATGTTGTCATTTTCAAGAGTTGGTCTTTTGGTTAATGGGATTGCTCTTATATTGATCTCTTGTGTCTCCCAGGCGAAAGAGCTATGTCACACCATTGCTGTGATTATGGAAGAAGTGGTGAAACCCTCCTATAGCAGTATGTCCAGTCGGTCCGGGACTCCACATTAAACAACCAACATATGCAAACTTCATATCTCATGAATTACTCTGAAGTTCAAATATGTCTCCTGCCATAAAATATTGCAGTCGTTATATATATATTAAAAAAAAAAAGCTGTACAAATATTTATGTAAGAACAAGGTTATTGCTTTCATGATGTTTAATTCAACATAGAGTTGTTCAGGGGTGTAACGATAATACAGAAAAGATTGTATACAATTTTCTATTAAAGAAATTATATTTTAAGCTGTTTGTAATGAACATTACTGATTTAATAAGCGTTATTTCATATAATAACGTTTTTTTTTAAACCAGTATGTGCTTAATTTAGCATCATTATGAATTTATACCGACAAATGGGGATGAATTGTGATTATATTTATTATAAGACTGACCTATTTTGTATATAATGTGTTATAATTACATTTAATTATTTGCCTCCAAATAGAAGAAAACTGATAAATGAGTACTGATGTTAAACTATTAAAGTGTTAAATGCCTTCTGAATTGTAGTTTTCATTATTTTTCAATAAATATCACTGATATCTCTCCTGTCAGAAAACTGAGAAAATATTTTTCTTTGCATTTTCCGTGGGTGACATTTTGAGTTCAGAAATAAGATAGGAAGACCATAAAGAATATCATTAAGAATACAAGTTAATCAAATGACAACATATTTTTAGTGTTATAATTAGGTAGTTATGGTCACAAAGTAAATTATGTAATTTGGGTAATTGAAGAAAGTTTACATTTATGAACATGGTGTTTTTTCAATGACATAAAATATTTCCTAAATATTGTATGTTTACAATGAGAAAAATAACAGAATATATCACACATAGTCAAATTAAAGTCTGAATTGGATGTTTTTATGTAATGTAATTAGTGGGGGATATATCATGCAATAAAAAAATAAATAATAAAATATATGTATATATATATACAAAAATATACAAAAGGGAAATTATATATAAGGTAAGAACCATGCTTTCCCAAATTAATCTTAAAATAATTCTTGAAAACTACCCTCGGAGTAATTATTTTCCTTGATTGAAACGTAATTCCTATAATTTTATTACTGCATTTTGTGTCGCAAATATCATCAAACGCTTCACTTTGATGTTCAGGGCAACTAAAGTACGCAAAACAGAAGCTCCGCCCTATGAGCCAGACAACAGAAAGCCGATTACCCGCCCTGTTGTACCGACCAATCACAAGGGACGAAACATCCCAAATCCCGCCCTGTAGACAACACTGACCAATCAGAATCCACTACATCGTCCCTGCACAAACATATCACGCCCTTCTAGTCACTAACATGGCCGTCACCAGGGAGTGAGTCCTAGGATTTTGAGACGAATGTTACTTGATTCTGCTTAAACACTCTTGATGATTGATGATACCACTTGTGGGTCGTTGATGTTGCAGCTCTATAACGTAAGTTTACGTCGATCTAGTGTGATTTGAACATGTACCCAGTAGCGTTTAACCCCTAGGCCACCTCTGTTAACATGAACCAGCTGTGCAGATTATTTAGAAATCGTTTCATGATATTTATATATAAAAGATTGTAACTCTGACGGCTCATTTCAACAGTGAGATACAGCAGGCTTGCTTCCACCAGTCCTGAGCTTTGATCAAACTACTATCACGACAAATGGCAACTGCCTTTCACATTAACTTACCATAGGTGCAATAATAATCGGAAAAACTTTGCGATGTAACATTTTATTATGATGCGTGATTCTTAAATGCAAGCTGCTACTTTAAAATATTTGATAGCTTTATGTAAAAACACTGCTTGTTTAGGGGTTCTCTGTATAAATATACATATTACTGAAGAAATGTATGTACAAAACTGTCATACTGTTTCAAATACTGTAGTTGTTCATATGAGTCCTGTGTTGTCATTTCACTCCCTGTAGTCAGATAATAAAGCCTCTAGTAAATTAAGAGATTATATTGGATATTTGTACCTGCTGGACCTTTACACTTTGCTGAATTCTATGGTATTGACGTGTTGTGTGTCAACTGCCCTTATTTACAGACATACTATTGCTCATTATTGCACTCTTGTGAGTTGTTGTCAATGAAATGAGTAAGTGAGGAAGAAGCAGTCTGTCCATCTTCTGTAGATCCTGTGACAGACATTTTCCAATAACTGCAGCATGTAAGCCAGACTTGGATAATGATATTAATGGTAATCTTTAATTATTTCTAATAACTCAAGTTTTCTGGTCTGATCAGATCCCTTTGAATGTAAGAAGAGAGAAGCCACAGCCACTCATTGGTTCCAGTTCCCTGGGCACGACTACAGCCCTGACATCCTTCCCTCAGACTGGCAGTGCCCGCAGGTGCAGCGTCTTGGAGCTGGGGGCCACAGTTGCCTTCCTCTGCCAGCTGGGCTGGGATTGGGACAAGTGTGGACCGTAACTACCAGCTCTGGGCATCTCAACAGAGTATGGTGAGAGACAGCGGCTGCCATGGAGCTACAGGATAAGAAACAGGTAAGGTCTTGAGGTGTCTTACTCTTATAAATAAGAGTTGATTAGCTCAGATTGTTGATTACCACTAAAATAAGTTTTTTAGACTATTTGGAGGTTGTGTAAACCATATCATCTTTTTGACTTTGCACAAGAAAGGCTGATATATTGTGAATTTCTAAGTTGTAGTTCATAGTGGGCCTTAAAAGCAGTACGGTTGGGCAGAAGTACAGTGCCTTTACTCCTATTTTGTGAAAGCAGGAGATTTGTTTCATGCTTATGCATGTGAAAAATACATATATTACCAGGCATGTTGGTAATTTTTTGAAAACTCATGCACACAACTTGTGTGACCTTGGATGTGTAAGTTTGTCTTTGTCTGAGTGTATTTTTTTAATTGCTTGTGTTGAACAGAATCATTATAGTCATTATGTTTAATTGGCAGTAGTGATGTTACTGGGATCTTCTCTTATTTCTTGTCTTACCTGTATTGATTTTGGTGAGGGAAGGGGAGTGTGCTGGGATGCTTGTTCTGGTGGTACAGGAACAGATCTGGATCAGACTCTAAATATGGAGCGCATTGCAAGGCTGTGAGGTTCAGTGAGGATGTGAAGGTTTTTTTAGCATATTGTTGGACATCAGTAATGATTACGATGATGGTACAATAGTTTTTAGTATTTTAGGGGGTAAATTTGTATTTTGGGTGCTGCATTTCTAAAAAAAAAGCTGAAACATTTGACTTCATGCCACCACATGTTAAACAATTAAATTAAGCAAGAAATCTTAAGTACTCCAGGGGAAAATGTCACATTACGATTATTATGGTCATAATTGCGATTTGTGATTGCGATTTGATATACAGGTGGTTGGAATTAACTTGCTTGTTATAAAGGAAAATGCACACACAGATTACTAATAATGCTGAAATCAGTATTTCTCAACTGAGATACAGTATACAGTGCAATCTAGCAACAACAAATTAAAACTAAATTGTACA